>CAIGQZ010032580.1:3070453-3088190 GCA_903798205.1 Danio tinwini | reverse complement strand
GTGTGTGTGTGTGTGTGTGTGTGTGTGTGTGTGTGTGTGTGTATACACAACAGATACACATGGATGTGATTAATTGTGAATAACTATTTGACATCACAAATTTTCATCTATGACCCATAAAACATAACACTGGTTTGTTGTCTAGGGTAAATAAATACATAAATGAATAAATTAGCTGTTAAATTTGCAGCCGCAGGCCATCTATTTTCTCCAGTACAATGTTAAATATGTTTATTTAGATGAAACCGTTGCCCAAGATGATTCGTAATTTCCAAGTCCATATGACAGTGAACATGAAATGTGGCTCCTGACACCACATGGAAGCAAAACAATCGGTCTGTGCAAGAAACTGAACATTATTTACAACATTATTACCTGAAACCCACAGTCTCAGACAAATGGTGGGTGGTGGTGTCCAGTTTGCGAATTGATCATTTTGAACAGGTTCTTTCAAGGGAACTGGATGAAGCAGTCAACACATATCTACAAGTTACTCAATCAAAACTCACAGTCCGTTTCCAAACATGACCACATATTTCATACTACAATCCCTTTTTTTTACAACTCATTCAGGACTCCAGCTTCTCCAACAGAGACTGAATTGAGGAATTGGTAGCTGCATTTCCATCCTATTTTATGTGCATTTTGGAATAATCACTGGGTTTAAAAAAAAACATGGAGGGGAATGGCACGATGCACATAAATATAGAAAATGTGCATAAAAAAAACATTTTTCCACATTTTTTATATTACCCCCTTATTCCTAAATGGATTAAATATATTTATTTCCTCAAAATTCTACACACAATACCCCATAATGACAATGTGGAAAAATATTTTTTGGAATTGTTGCAAATTTATAAAAAAAAAAAAAAAAAAGCTGAAAAATCAAAAAAGCCTTTGCCGTGAAGCTCTAAAGGTACTTTCTGTTTCCACTGATCATTCTTGAGATGTTTCAGCAGCTTCATTAGAGTTCACCTGTGGTCAATTCAGTTGATTGGACATGATTTGAAAAGGCATACACCTGTCTATATAAGGTCCCAGGGTTGACAGTGCATGTCAAAGCACAAACCAAGCATGAAGCCAAAAGGATCTGTTTGTAGACCTCCGAGAAAGGATTGTCTCAAGGCACAAGGCTGGGGAAGGTTACAGAAAAATTTCTGCTGCTCTGAAAGTTCTAATGAGCACAGTGGTCAAATTTGAAAGTCAAAATAAAAAAAAAGAAAACTTACATTTTACCGTATGCACACTGTTTTTATTGCCAACCACAGATGTCTTTAGCTAACAGCCGTCATAAGAGCTGAATGGAGTGAGGACCTAATTAAAAATGCTCAACTCTTCAGTTCTCATTTAATATCAGGTAAGTTCCCGCTATGCTGAATCATACACATCACTCATGTTTGATTGCAGCAATGATTTCAGCAAAAACCGTTGAATACTGTGAATTAAACTGCGGACACTGAATGCTTAGAATGAAATGTAAAGATGTAAGTTCACATACCCTGCCGTACAGGTGCAGTTCACTGTCAGAACGCAGTTGTTCTGCTTGTTGATACTTACCCAGGCCTTGTACAGCTCCATCTTCTTTCCTTGTCTTTGGCTCGGCAGAACCTCAGTTTTTAGCACTACATAGTTTTGAATCTGGTAATCATAGAACATTATTTCTTGACCACACAGAACAAAATTGTTGGCATCCAAAGACTCGTAGGTCTTTAACTTATCTCTTGTAAAATCATTTGACGTTTCAATGAGATAGTTGTATATTTCGGTCTGGATGCTTGGCTATTTCATCTTATCCAATGTTCATTGGGAGGGTGCTATTGCAAATGTACCTGTTGCGCATCCTGAAGGTTTACAAACCGGTAATTTGTCTATTGGTATAATTTTAATATTTAGTAATATTGTGATTTTAAAGATTTGTGAAGTCATACAGGTCTGGATAACTCAAAACAGCAACCACAAGTCTCTTCTTTATCTTCAAAATTCTTCATAGTTTTCTTGACAACCCAAACACTGCAGTCACCTCAATGGAAACCCCACCTCTGCTTTCATTTGATTGGAGAATGAAACAGAAGAGACTGACGTAACACGCAGAGTTGACTTTTTTTTCAACTGCGAGCACACAGCGCGCAAGGGCACAGCGCGCAACGACACAGTGTGCAGCGGCTCCTTATAGCCACAGCCATAATACACTGTGTAATTTGTTATATAGCCTAATTTGTTAGTTCATTGGATCATATTGCTTTTTCACCCCTACTGAAAAAAAAACAGCCTGGTTTTAGAGGGGTTTCGGCCATTTCCAGCCTGGTCTTGGCTGGTCAGGCTGGGAGATGACCAGCTAAAACCAGCTTGACTAGCCTAGCCAGGTTGGGAGCCCAGCCAAAACCAGCTGTATCCACCTTAAACCAGGCTGGTAAGCTGGTTTTAGCTGGTCATTTTCCAGCCTTAGCCAGGCTGGAAACGACTGGAAATCAGCCTGGAAATGACCAAAACCCCTCTAAAACCAGGTTGGTTGGCCAGCTAAAACCAGCTAACCACCTTAGGCTGGATTAAGCAGTTATTTTTTTGCGTTTAGAGTTTCAACTGAGCCGAGAGCATCTTATTCAAGTGATCTCAGACTGACTGTTTTGGCATGGATCCAAGCACTTTTGCGGTGTTCACAACGGCCCAAACGAACCGAGCTATGGGGCAAACGTGCCAGGTTCCCAAACAAACGTGTAGGTGTAGCACCCTTACAGTGTAGACCCCCCCCCCCCTCCCACATGCACAGAGTAATTGATATTGGTATCCTAATGTGTGTCTTTCCATCTAGTGTGTCACATTCCCACCTGTCATTAATCCTGATAGCTCACATTCGCTCCACACGCAGCCGTGCAGTCCTGTTCTCAATCCAGCCAATCAGCTGTTCTCGCACTCGCTCACCCCCATCCTTTTACCTGGATTTGTTTGCTTTTGATTGTTTAATCCACATAAAAAGGGGATTGATATTGACAGAGGTGAACCGCGACGATCCGAAGTGCTTTCCGGTTGTGATACAGCACAACTGTCCTTCTGCATCATTCATGCGGCGTTTATTTACCTTTTCACGTATATATTGTAGGATTTGTTGTTTTTTGGATGTTCCTCACATTTAGACCACAAACAAGGTTTAATACAATCATTGGTCCATCTTTATATTAAGTGGTCTAAAAAATGCTGGGTTTCACACAGCTGGTTGTGTTGGGACTACTGTACATGAAGAAATTTAGTGTACAGCACTAAGGCAAATAGTTTTAATAGTAAAAAACAAAAATACTTAAACAAAAATATCTCATTTCTTTAAATAAAATAAACATAAGTGTTAAAGAGACTCTTAAACTTAATAAATAAAATATTACAAAGTGTGTGCAACTAAGGTACATCGACATCTGTAAGGTGTCAATAATAATAATCATACAGTAAGCCCTAAACTCTGTAAACAAAAATTATGCTAAAAGAATATGATTGCTGCTAGCCAATGACACTCATTTTCGCGTGTGTTGTTATTTTGACCTGAAATGGCGATGACGCAACCCAAAACTTACATATGAATAGTGCGAGTGTGTGGTTCCTTTGCGCTCAGTGTTGCCAGATATAGCTGACTTTTTCCAGCCTAAAAGCTGTCCAAAACCCTCCCAAATCTGCACAAAAATACCCAAAATATTAGATTGATATTTATTTAATTTAAATTATTAAAATCGAAATTAACCTAGTTACTTTAACTGTCTTTTTTTTTAACCACACAACAACCAACACCAGCAGTCACAGAATCCACAACATAACCGAAACACTGCCCCCTCTCACCTCCATACTGCACTAAGTGTTGTGTAGATTGCACTACCTATTAGAGTAGGCTATGTTTTACTTTTGAAATGGGGTATAAATTAGTTGCATTTGACTTTTTTAATTATTTTAAACATAATAAGGTGCTGCTCGTCAATCAGACAACGCTTGTATGTTGTTCTTGCTGTCAATTGCAGAAAAAAATTATGTGTTATGGTAAACCTCTGCAAGTTAAACTGCAGGTGCTGCGTGATGCGCGTGCACGTGAAGGGGAGTCAGATTTTGATACAAATCTGTGGTTTGGGCTATGCACTGGTCACTACTAACTGAATGGAGTAGGAGCACACAGTTATGTTTTGTTAAATAAGTTGCATATAAAATTTCATTTTCAAAACCGCCCAAATCTGCAAACCTGTGGGTAAAAATTTTTTACCCGCAATATCAAAATTCAAATCTGCCCAATCACTATTTGGATATGGATGTGTTTGGATGCGCTGGGTTTGTCTGAGGTAATTAGTCTACTATTATTACTGAAACGTGTATATCCCATACAAAATCTAAAGCAGGGATGCGCTTCCAAAAACCATTGTTAGCTAACTAAGGTTGCGAGTTCCATTGTTACAAACATAGTTTGTTGATTTGGCGATTCCCAAATCCATCGTTCAAACAAACATTCGCAAACTGCGTCGCAAACTTGTACGCTTCCAACTACACTGTAATAAAGTTTACGGCCACCTGGCCGCCAGGAAGGAGGCGGAGAACGGACACTGTTTTAAAGAAATATTTATTAATAAAAGGGACGGCAGCTCCTCACGGAGACTGCCGTCTAAACCAAATCAAACGGACAGCAGCTCCTCACGGAGACCCTTGTCAAACTGAAAGCAAAAGTAAAGCAATATGTCCGGGCCCGGTCCTCTCTCCTCTGCCATTGTTCCTCCTCTTATAGTCCAGAGCTCCTTCCGTGGGATTGGAGGCAGGTGCGCGCCACAGGTGTATCTCATCTGTGGTGGGCCTAGTTTCGCTCCCACGGCTCTCGGCCACGCCCCCTCGCCACATACACCTCTAGAGCTGTAGCTAGAAGCAGACTTCCTGGTTGTGTTCAATTACCTGTTATCCCTCCTATCCCCCATTCATTTAGAACATTCTAACATTTAAACTAAAGTCATCTCTCTTAAGTGTAATTTGCTTTCAATTTATTTATAATGATGTTTTTACTGTCATTATGGACATTTACATTATAACTAACGTGGTTTAAGCAATGTGTCTGTGACAAAGCAGCTACGGTTTTAAGAAAAACTCGTAACTACCTTGTTCTTTTTTCCAAATGATGCATCGTACTATGTTAGTTCAGCCGCGAGTTATGTCGTTGTTTGGGAAACGCACCCCAGATTGGTTAGTTTTATTTACAAGAATCGCAGTGCACTCGCTGCATTCTCTGAAAAGGTGTACCTGGAAAATGCACGCTTGTCAAGTATGCTCAGCAGCCACATTTTAATAAACCTATACGTTTTTTGTTATCGTTATTGACAATGGTGTACGGTCAATAAATACCAATACCATTTTTATCGCCCAGCTCTAATAAAATCTCACAATATCTAATATAGACTAGTGAATAATTTAAGATGTAAGTGTTAAGTGAAGACATATGGTAGCGGTAAAGCAGAATGTGTTGAATTGTATACAGATGTTTATTGCTGGGCGCAGTGGGTAGCACAATTGCCTCACAGTAAGAAGGTCGCTGGTTCGAGCCTCGGCTAGGTCAGTTGGAAGTTCCTGTGGGTTTCCTCCGGGTGCCACGGTTTCCCCCACAAGTCCAAAGACATGCGGTATAGGTGAATTGGGTAGGCTAAATTTTCCGTAGTGTATGTATGAGAATGAGTGTGTATGGATGTTTCCCAATGATGGGTTGCAGCTGGAAGGGCATCCGCTGCGTAAAACATATGCTGGATAAGTTGACGGTTCATTCCGCTGTGGCGACCCCAAATTAATATAGGTACTAAGCCAAAAAGAAAGTGAATGAATGAATGAATGTTTACAACTGCTTAAAATGTATAAAGAGGTATTGATTGAGTTCGTGGACAAAAATTGTAATACTCTCGTTTGAATTGTCCAGAAAGCATAACCTGTGAAGGGATAAAGTTAATAGTTATTAATTAAAGGTTTTGCACTTGCAAAAAAATTTAAGAAATAAACCAGAATGCTGCAGAATCTAATTTGAGTGTATTGCATCCTTTCTTACAGTTACTGGCTCTCAAACTTCACTGTCTGAGACTGGTAATAGAAGCATGCTTAACACACTTTCTTCCGAGAGCCATTTCAGCATTATTTTATGTTTTTTTTTTTTTTTTTCAAAATCTGATTGACTTCCAGTTGGAATCACACTGCATCATATAATCAGCATAAAGCTCAGTGGAAACTAAACGGTAATCATGAAACTTGAAGGTCAATTAGTGAGGTTGATTCTAATGAGTGTTTTCTAATGAGCCGGACGCTGAGAATCTGTTATAATCAGACATGTTCATCAGCTGAGGGAAGAAGTGAACCATTGATTCAACCTCAGGCAGAGACTAATAAAAAGCAGTCAAGACCTGAGCTGGTCTAGTATATATTATTTCCTGCTGTGTTGTCTCATTCAGTTCAGGGCTCTATATTTAGATTTTCTTTTCTTTTCAATATACAGTACTGAAAAATAGAGTCGTTGGGCATGGTGTCCGCTGGGTCTAAAAAGGTCTTAAAATGTTTTAAATAATAAAAAAAAAACTAAATATTAGACATTAAAAAGTCTTAAATTCACTGAAATTTGGTGTTGTAGGTCTTAAATACTTTTAAGCACATCTAAATTTTTATTTTTCTGTGTAACGCTACCTAATTGGTACAACCAACAATCCATCTGAAATTGACCAATACGATTTAATTATCTTTCTTACATTCATTCAATTATTTTCTTTTTGGCTTGGTCCCTTTATTAGTCCGGGGTCGCCACAGCGGAATGAACCGCCAACTTATCCGGCATATGTTTTACTAAGCGGATGCCCTTCCAGCTGCAACCCAACACTGGGAAACATCCATGCGTATGATGGCAAATGAATGGCAAAAACAATCAAGCGCAGGGGTGATGTTTGCGTGCGAGGAGAAGTGAACCGCGAGCAGATTACAGGCCTACACGCGAGTAAACTACAGCTCACTTGCGCACAGGGGATGTCTACGCACACACTGACCTGATCCACCGTGAGAAAACGGGCACTCGTGAGCTCGTCGTAAACCCGTCGTAATCCCGGCTAACTTCCGGAAAAGGAGAGTAACCAATAGCGTTAGAGATAACAAATCAAGTCCCCCCCCCCCCCCCAAGACTGACAAAAATCCCAAAAGTTTTGTGCGAGTAGAGAGAACTGATTGCGCGCAAGCTCGTCGTAAACCCGGCTAACTTCTGGAAAGTAGAGTAACCAATAGCGTTAGAGATAACAAACCAAGTCCTGCCCCAAGCCCCAAGAGAAGAGCTAACGGCGGAGAGAACTGATCGCGCGCGAGGGTTTACGACGAGCTCATGAGCGCCCGTTTCCTCATGGTGGATCAGTTCAGCGCGTGCAAGCAGTTTTTTCCTCGCGTGACTGTAATCTGCTTGCGGTTTACTTCTCCATCACCGCTGTGCTTGATTATTTTTGCCATTGATTTGCCGTCATGCATACACACTCACGCTACGGACAATTTAGCCTACCCAATTCACCTGTGCCGCATGTCTTTGGACTTGTGGGGGAAACTGGAGCACCAGGAGGAAACCTATGCAAACATCATCCACACAGGAACGCCAACTGACCCAGCTGAGGCTCGAACCAGTGACCTTCTTGCTGTGAGGCGAATGTGCTACCCACTGTGCCACCATGCAGCCCATCTTACTCACATCCTTACAATAAAATTTGTTTAAAAGTTCTTCATGTATTTGTGCATAAATGTATGTTGTGCATAACTTTTAGTTTATAGTAAAACCATGGTTCATTCTGTAGTTACTATGTTTTTACTTTAAATGCCATACTAAACCTGTTGTTCATTCTCTGGTTTTATGTTTTTATTTCAAATGCCATAGTAAAACCATGGTTCATTTTGTAGTTTCTATGGTTTTACTTCAAATGTCACAGTAAAACTATAGTTAATTTTGTGTTTAAAAAAAAATTAAACACATGGTTAAACTAAACTATTGTTTAGTTTAACCATGGCTATTGGAATCAAACCATGGTTAATTTTCATAAGGGTATCCCTGACAAGGTTTCAAGTGGTGAAAACAAGGGCTGATCAATGCTAACAGACAGCAACAGTCACAATTATATAAAAAAATAACAAAATCACACATCGCAAGACCTGACAAACTCTGATTCAGCGTGTTCAGCTGTCAAAAACACAAGCATCGTCCAACAACTGACACCAGATTGTATAATGTTACCGTTAATATATAATATTGTTGTTAATGTTATATAATGCCAATGGCAGACTCAACATGTTCAATCATTGACAACAAGCAACAGATGCTGACAGTCACAATACAGATCACTGTATGTCTCTTCTTAGACATTACAATGCACAATAAACACGGTCATAAATTGTTAGGTTACATTTCAGACGTTCTATGACCTGAGAAAAGCCAGACTCAACATATCCAATCATCAAAACCACACTTAAATAGCTGACTCATTCATTCAGTCATTTTCTTTTAGGCTTAGTCCCTTTATTAATCTGGGGTCGCCACAGTAGAATGAACTTATCCAGCATGTGTTTTACGCAGCGGATGCCTATGCATCCGCAACCCATCTCTGGGAAACTAAATAGCTGACTTTTGTAATAAAATGGTGTAGAAACTCATAAACTTAAAGGGACAATGCACCCAAAAAAATGGAAATGTACTCAATGTTTACACTTCAAGTAGTGGTTTTAAACCTGTATGAGTTTTTTTCTTCAGTTGAACACAAAATGTTTTGTAGAAAGCTGGAAACATTGACTTACATAGTAGGAAAAACAAATACTATGGAAGTCAATGGCTACAGATTTCTAGCTTTCTTCAGCCTATCTTCTTTTGTGTTCAACAAAAGAAAGAAATTCATAAAGGTTTGAAAGGGTGAGCAAATGATCTTTAAACTGACCCAGGCTCATTCTGATTACGTACCCCTATATACATTTCTGGAGAGAGCAAAATATGTACCAGGAGCTAGGTTATTTATTTATATATATTTTTTCAGTTTTTGTTTTCTCAAATCCCCCAGAGGCTGCTGTGTACGCTTTTTCAGATCTCAAATATCTCTTGCGAATGCCATTCGCACCTACCCTTCTCACGTAAATCCACCAGAGGACGCTGTTGACTAGCTCATTGACTGACTGACCAACAGACCGATCCCCCGCCCTCTCCGTTCCCTAAACCCAACCAATATTATTTTGAAAAGCACCTATTGATCCGCCCACCCCCTTCCCTAAGCCCAACAGTAGTGTTTTGAAAAGCAATCTAGAAAAAGAAAAGCCCCTGATTTTTACCACGTTTTCAGATTTTATCACATTCTCACCCTGTTATTTACTTGTTTATTTTATTTTTTGGCTTTTGTTTTTGTCTTACATGCTTTCTGGAACCGTTCTCCACTGGACTCAAACCCCGTCGTCGTGGTCATCTCTGCATCTCAAGTCCACCGACGTACGTGTTGAGCTACCGGACAAACTCGTAACAGCGGAAAAGCTGTCCATATGCAGGTAAGCAGTCAACTGGTAAGTGAGAAAAGGAACGGCGTCATTCCGCCCCTTAGCATGCGGTTTAAAAACAAAATGTAACCATATGTTGCTCTGGCTACATAATTCACGATCTCCAAAAACATATATAGGGCTACATTTTCAGCATGTTGCTTTAATCTGATCTTAGTTTCTACAAAAACTGATCTGTACTGTAGGTGCTTTCACATATACGGTAGCCTTTTCTAGAAGAAAATAAAATGTACAGTAGTAGCATAGAAGTGCTGTTTAATGACTGTTACATGAAAACGTCTAAAACAACATGGAAAGCAAACTACTAGTAAGTAAATGACAGTCGACAAACAGTTAGTATTGACACTGGTGCAGGTATCTGATGTACAAACAAAAAACAGAAGCGCCAGTTTTCCATGTTGTCGATGGTGTTGGCTAGATTTTCACTTCTTTTGAAATGGGCTTAATGTGACAACAGATGAGCAGATGAATATACCTTAATGTACATTATTATTTTTCATGGTGGTACACACTAGGGGTGAAACGGATCACTGTTGATCCGTGATCCGTACGGATCACAACTCACGGTTCGGAACGCACGTGACCCGCGGATTAATAATTTATTTTGAACTTGTCAGTTAATCCAACATTTATAACCACTGCAGAGAGATCGCCTCCCGCGTCATTTAAATCGCGTGCATGAAAGTATTTTGGCTTCCCTGTAAGATATAATGATGACGGGAAAAGTTGTGGTGGGACCTACCTAGGGCTTAATTTGTGCTGGAACACGCCGGATCTGGAACCTCTGAATTCTGATCCAGCACCTCATTTAACGATACCCCTCCTCACCCATCCGCTGTTCACTTTCACTTTCTTCCGCGACTCCCCAGCCCTCTTCACTTTTGTCTTAACACCCTTCTGCCATCCACCCCACCAAACCCAGATGGCGACAAACAACCATCAAAATGATGTCACTAAATATGTTTTCAAAAAATATACACCTACAGTATAATAAAACATGACATTTTATGAGTGAATTGTTGAATCATTAATTGTAGATAAATATGATCTGTTGTACAATATGTTAGATTTCTATATTTAGCATTATCAGCAGCAGTAGCAAAGATCATATTTCATATTGAATACTTTCTTTCTTCAGTTGGTTCTTTCTTGATTTTTATTGTTATTAACATTATAGGTTCTAAGTTCTGTTTGTTAAAAGCAATGTTTTTTTGCAGTAATATTTTTATATAAATGGAAAGCAAATGACATTCGTCTTCCGGACTGCAGATTTGTGATCCGTTGCACCACTAGTACGCACCAGAGAAGCCCTATAGTACAGGGACTCCAGGGGCTGCAAGGTGTCATCAGCCTGCATTAAGGTAAGGACAGGCCGGAAATGTAATGCGAAAAAAGCATTCGAGGTGGCAGAGTCACGACTGAGACAAAAGCCTCTGGTGGGCTCTTGTGGCGACAGGCAGAGTGGGTTGGGCTACTATCCAATGACCTTAGTTAGCCAGGTCCACTGCAAGTAAAGACATCACAAACTCCAGAAAGAGGTTGGAGCAGGTGTGGAGGAAGAGCGAGTGAGCAGGGTGGTGGGACTCCAACAGCAGGGAGCGTGTGTAGCAGAGGCCAGCTAATAAAGTGCTGTGCAAGTAAACCTCACTCCTCTGACCTCAACCTAAAGGTGCTCTACTGATGGACGCTGGTAGCCATGGTCTTTAGCCTCCTTGTTAGAGCAACCGACTCTCATGTGGAAGGTCGCTGGTTTGATCCCAACTCAGGGTGGGTTGGGTGTTGTAGGACTGACAGGGTTACATTGGTGCCATGACCTAGATGGGAGCGAGATTTAGGGGGGTGAGTGTAGCAGTGGCCAGCTAGTGAAGTGCTGAGCAGATAAACCTCACTGCTCTGACCTCTAAAGGTGGTCTAGCAACAGACGCTAGAGGCAATGATCTTTAGCCTCCTTGTTAGAGCAACCGACCTCCCATGTGAAAGGTTACCGGTTCGATCCTAGCTCAGAGCGGGTTGGGTGGTGTAGGACCGGCGGGGTTACACGTGGACTAGGTGGAAGAATGCAATGCAGAGCAGAATCACCTGGGCAAACATCTTGCTGGATGATTTTCAGCAGGTCCATTACCTGGTACAATCTGTCTATGATGTCCTCCCAAGCCCCTCGAATCTCCATGTTCAAGGGGCTTTCCTCCATGTCTGGGGAAAGAGTGCGACAGCTTCCTGCCTTCTTTGCTCTGGAAGAGGCTCTTTAGAACACTTCCTCAGCAGCAGGCACCATCGTTGGCGCCATGACCATTTGCTTAAGGAAATTCCTGAGAACTTAGTCTCAGCCATCAGCACCAGCAAGTGTCATCATGCTCCAAAGGAGGCAGTTCACATTACTAAAGCTGGAGAGAAACCACGGGACCGCCCACAATTATCAAAAAGCCTCCTTCACAAAGCCTCGGACTGGCAGCTGCAGGTCGACCTGGGAAAACAGCTGAAGTTCCCTCATCACATTGCAACAACAAGTCTCTGCCCAGATATGATAGTTACCTCTGAAGCTTCAAAACAGCTAATCATTCTGGAGTTTACGGTGCCTTGGGAAGAGCGCATTGAGGAAGCCAATGAGAGGAAACATGCTAAGTACCAGAAACTGGTGGAAAAGTGCAGGAAGAGAGGCTGGAGAACGTTCTGTGAGCCCATAGAAGTTGGTTGAATAGGCTTTGCAGGGCTTTGCCACAGCTGTTTGGGCATTATAGGGGTGGCAGAGAAAAGTGTAATTTTATCCGCAAGTATCCGAAGTAGCAGAGAAGGCCACAAGGTGGCTTTGGTATAAGAGGGTTAATTAGTGGACTGCTACTGGGATGCAAGTCAGGACTTAATCAACCCTGGCTGGGTCACCTGGGTGGCAGTGTATGATGTTGAGAGACCCGAAACACCCAATGATCCTAGGATAAATCACTGAGGATGTGTCCCAGTGCATCCATGAGATGTTTCTTGCATAGTCATTTAGCTTTTGTCCAAAACGACTTACAATTGAGGAGGCATTAAGCAATTAAACAAGAAAAGGCATTAAACACAACAAGTGCAAATTATACAAATGAACTGATAGTGTTCAAAAAATTAATTAAATTAAATCTTAAGAGTAAGGAGGGGGAAGTGTTTTTGTTTTAGAGATAAAGAAGAGTGTTTCGGGTGGTTTCTCAAGCCCACTCACCTGTGTGAAACTCACTTCATGAATGCACAATGTTTTTTTTCATTGTCGTCCATGAAGTGATTCTTAAAAAGTGTTAATGTGGTGTAAATGTGCAAAACTGGTGCAAGTGTAGGTTAATGTCAGAAAGATAAAAGACACCTAAAATTGCATAATATTTTGGGGGGTTTTGTGTGGTTTTGTGGGGGCAGAGAAGATGGAATTCTGGTTTTGTTCAAAGGGGTTCAGGTGATCGTGGATGAGTTAGCTGATCCACCATGTTAGCTAAATTGGTCATATGACTGCATCAAATGACTAAAATGTGTCATAATTTTTAAAAGCCTCAGTTTTCACAGCCCACAAATTTATTAAGAGTTTTTAAACAATTACGTTTTTTGTTTCCTAAAAATGACATCTCAGTGTGCTCATTAAGCCAAAACGGAGAGAAAAATATGCATATTTACACTGAAATGTATAAGTGTGGCCATTATTTGACCCTCAAGGAGATCAGTTCATGGATCTCTCTGTTAATGAGCTAATAATCTGAATCAGGTGAGCTAAAGTACACATGAAATCAAAACTAACAATATTGATTTTGTAAGCTTACGTTGCTAGTTTTGTGATGAACAATTAATCTGTCACGGTTGTAGATCTGTCTGGTTCTCTTGTATGTGTGTGTGTGTGTGTGCGTGTGTGTGTGTGTGTGTGTGTGTGTGTGTGTGTGTGGATGTGGGTGTATCTTCACCGCGTGGCTGTGTGTGTTTACATTCGTCAGCTGAGCTATCACGTGTCTTGCTGCTACTCAGTCTCACTCAGCTGTTATTTATTAACCACAGGTGCTGCGCGTTACCGCACGCCTTTATATGTTCAGTGTTTGTAGATCATGTTGGTCAGTTTGTTCTGTCACAAATACACAGGAGACCCAAATGCAAGTGAATGCAAGATGATTTATTAACAGAGATAACAGGAATAACAACTGGTATTGATCTCACCAGATATTGTAGCATAGGATAGAGCAATGGTGCATCTCTCAAGGAAATCGACATGCTAAACAGCGGTAAAAGTTCTTTAATGAGACAGATCCAGGAAGATCTCTCATAAGTTCCACAACGCCAAACAGCGGTAACAGTTCAAAGGAGAAAAAGCAAGCGGCGCTGAATTTTCCAAAACCAACAGTCTCTATGAGGACTCACCACCAGCGGAATCAGCGAGAACTACCTAACCAGAAACAGGACACAGACGTGAACAAAAACGAACTGACAAACATGATCTACAAACACTGAACATATAAAGGCGCCTGTGGTTAATATATAACAGCTGAGTGAGACTGAGTAGCAGCAAGACACGTGATCGCTCAGCTGACAAATGTAAACACACACAGCCACACAGTGAAGATACACCGAAACATACACACCCACATCCACACACACACATACAAGAAAACCAGACAGATTCACAACCGTGACGATCTGTGCATGTAATTAAGAAGAAAAAATTGTTTGCTCTTGTAATCTTTAGCTGAAATCTTAAAATGTGCTTCCTGTTTGCTTAAGTTAAATTCTCAGATAACATCTATCTGGGTGGAGCTAACATACTTAACCACGCCCCTCCAACTGTCAGTTTTGACAGCAAACAGAAATTGTAAGGAGGCTGAGTCTGCTAGGTTGTAATAACTCTCCCCAAACCCTTTTCCCCATCTTTCTGAATGAAACGCCTACTTTACTACATCCAATCAGCTTGCAGTATGAGTGTAAATGAGTGTTTTCTCATTTAATATTCTATTTCTCTGCATCACAATACGAAAAAACAATGGTCACAGATTCCAGTTCATCCGGATTTTAAGTAATGAAGACATGCAAAATGTGCAGGGCAGTAAGTCCTGAGCACTGGAGTAGGGAATCAGTGTTTTATAGGACTGTACCGAACATTAAATCCCCCAGTCTGTTTGGCTTCACACAGGTGAGGTAAGGCAACGGGGAGAGAAATAAAAAATCTGCTAAGATCAATTATTTTCAAATGCAGCAGGCAGAACTTGGAAAGCTGCCCTGAATGTGTGTTTGAGAGGTGAACGCAGTGTGTGTGTGTGTGTGTGTGTGTGTGTGTGTGTGTGTCAGCAGGCCCTAGAGAACATTATATGCCAGGATCCACCACTGCAGCTTAAATAGGTCAGTCTGATCGCTGTCTGCGCTTTTTTTTTTCTTGTTTATAAATTTAATTTGTGGCTAAATTTGGTTTCGACAGCTGGACCACGCTGACCGACCCATTGGGAAAACTCCCAAGACTACTTAAGGCTAACTCCATCCCTTCTCAACCTTATTTTCAGCCCGTCTCACAGAATAAAGACATCGCTCATCGCGAGGCGCTTAGGCATTCAGGCAACATGTTCTCTGTTTAAACAAAGTTCACAAAAAGAGAGAGAAAAATCAATATTTAAGTAACTCAAGTAGCTTTGAGAGTCAGCTGCCGAGCGCTTTTTGAAGATCTAGAGGCTCAGATGTGTGTGTGTGTGTGTGTGTGTGTGTGTGTGTGTGTGTGTGTGTGTGTGTGTGTGTGTGTGTGTGTGTGTGTGTGTGTGTGTGTGTGTATGTGTGTTTTTCTTATTCCAGAAGCGATTGCATTGTTATTCATCAAGTTCACATCAGCTTCATTTCAACTGCTGACCTCACGAAAGGAGTGCTACTCTACAAAAATAAGCTTTTCTTACTTAGAGTTGTTGTCTTGTTTTCAGAAATAAGCCAAAATTAATTGAGTTTTTCTGTAAAACAATCAAAATAATAGGGCAAGGGCAAAATAATCTTATCTTCGCTTTTGAAATAAGTTTATTTTGCTTGCCCCATTGGCAGATTACTTAGCTTCTTTTTAGGGAAAACTGAAGTTTGACTATTATTTTTTGCTTGTCTAGAAACTGCTTCTTGATTGAAACATTTTTAGATATTTTGACTCGAACAAGACAAAAAATCTAAGAAAAGCGTTCAGAGATTTCAGCTGCTGTCTGGGCTTTCCATGCCTTTTATGTCTTCCTTTCTTCATGTGTTCAATACTTTTTCCTTTTGTCATTTTATTTTAAAACACACAACTTCATTTCTAAACTAATCAGATTTATTGTCTTTGTATGTATGCATTACTTTAGTGCTTACTGACATCTAGTAAAGATTTCAAGTCAACAGCACCTTTAGAAATATGTTTTCTGAGAAAAAGGCTGATGTGTTCAACACTTATTTTACCCACTGTTTATAGACCACTTTCACACAAGGCAAAAAAATGCTTAGAATTTTGGTCTTGTTTCTAGTCCAAATAAGTAGAAATTCTTAAATCAAGAAGCATTTTCTAGACAAGTAAGATTGATTGTTTCATTTTCAGAACTGTATATAGAACCCTTTCACACATGGCAAATTTTGGTCTTGTTTCTAGTCCAAATATGTAGAAATTCTTAAATCAAGAAGCATTTTCTGGACAAGCAGGAACTATTGTTTTAATTTCAGAAATAATAAGTTAAATCTAAATGAGTTTTTTCCTTAAAACAAGTGAAATAATCTGCTAATGTGGTAAGCAAAATGAAAGTATTTTAAAGTGAAAACTAAAATATTATGCTTACCCCATTGGCAGATTATTTAGCTTGTTTAAAATAAAAATTACTTTATTTTGATTAATTTCTGAAAACTTTATTTTTTGCTTGACTAGAAAATGCTTCTTGATTTAAGACTTTCTTTTAGATATTTGGACTATAAACAAGACGAGTATTAAAAAACATTTTTTGATATGTACATTAATAAAACTAATAGATTCTAATTCTACTTCACCATTAGTCATCTAAAATTATATTTCTCAGAAAAGCTTATTTTTTCCCGATAAAGCCATTTTATCTATTTAGAGGTCACTTAATTCCCTTTTGGATCAGTGCTGTCTGCGTGCTGCACGTCTGCCTTGGTATTTAGAACAATTACTTTTATTGTTTGTATTTGTGTTTAGAACAATTTACTGATGATGCGCACGTGCGGGAAGGATTTGATTTACCTGGAAGTCTGATCTATATATATATTATGTGCTCTGTAAACCCAGCAAATCCAATCCGTTTTCAGACATGTCTCATGTCTGTTTGAGAGACCCATTTCTGCCTTTATGTATATGTATATATTCATTAATTTTCTTTTCGGCTTAGTCCCTTTATTAATCTGGGGTCGCCACAGCGGAATGAACCGCCAACTTATCCAGCATATGTTCTATGCAGCGGATGCCCTTCCAGCTGCAACCCATCACTGGGAATCATCCATACACACTCATTCACACACACACTACGGACAATTTAGATTACCTAATTCACCTATGGCACATGTTTTTGGACTTGTGGGGGAAACCGGAGCACCCGGATGAAACCCACGCAAACACGGGGAGAACATGCAAACTCCACACAGAAACGCCAACTGACCCAGCCGGGGCTCGAACCAGCAACCTTCTTGCTGTGAGGCGATTGTGCTACTCACTGCGACACCATGCTGCCTATATATATATAGCCTATATATATATATATATATATATATATATTAGGGCTGTCAATTGATTAAAAAAATTAACTAATTAATCACACATTTTTGTATGATTAATCATGATTAATCACGAATAAAAAAAATCCAAAATACAGGCATTGCAAATATAGAAATTGAAAAATTATAATAATAAAGTATTGAATACAAACAATTGTATTCATTGTAAAGTTGTATTGTGAGTTGAGAACATTAATTATAAAGTAGAAACACTTTAGCTTTGTCCTCCTTAACATTTCGTCACCTTGGAATTATAAGGTTCTGTCTGCGTTCTGAATGATTTTGAGATATTGAGCTTCAAAGTTTTTGCATTCCATACCAAACAGCATGTGTGTAACATTTGTTTTTGCTTTTAAATAAAAGGTCTTAATGTAAACAACTTATAAAAAAACATCCCATAATGTAAATAAGTTGTCATATAATAAGAATGTCAATAACTCAATTTTGACAAAAATGTCAGACAGAACCTTATAATTCTAAGGTGACGATT
>CAIGQZ010032580.1:3050466-3067513 GCA_903798205.1 Danio tinwini | reverse complement strand
TTTATTTATTTATTTATTTATTTATTTATTTATTTATTTATTTATTTATTTGAAATCAGAATTATTGGCTGTCTTATGAATTTTCTTTTTCTTTTTCAAGTATTTCACAAATGATGATTAACAAAGCGAGGAAATTTTCACAGTATTTCCTATAATACTCTTTCTTATTTGTTTTATTTCCGCTAGAATAAAACCAGTTTTTATAAAAAAACAAAAATAAACTTTTTAAGGTTAATATTATAAGCCCCCTTAAGCAGTATGCTTTGTTTTTGTTTTTTAATCTTTTTTTATCTTTGTCTGCAGAACAAAGCACTATTATACAATGACTTGCTTAATTATCCTAACTTTCCTAATTAACCTAGTCAAGCCTATAAATGTCACTTTAAGCTGAATACTAGTGTTTTGAACAATATCTTGTCAAATATTATATACTGTCATCATGGCAAAGATAAAATAAATAAATCATTAGAAATTAGTTATTATAATTATTTATTTATTTGGATTTCTCCAAAGAACTGCACAAAACTGCATCCTTCATGTATGTCCCTGTGAATATTATTAGTGTGGAAAGGAACAAAAGTTGTTGACGTCAAACGCAGTGTTATTTTCATGTTTTGAATGAGCCTGTGTTTTCCTATTCTAACAAAGTCTGTCTAAAAGTATCTTGCTGGATTTTCAGGTTTTAGTGAAGGTCCAGTTTTTGGTTGAAGATGGTGAATCACCCGAACATGGGACATTTATGTAACCAGCGTGTTGTGCTGCTTGGATAACAATTATATGAATTTGTGTGTGGCATTGTGGAAAGGTGCAAGCTGCTACAGCGGACATTAGTGACATTTGCTTCTGGCTGAATTCTGCATATCATTGGTATGTATTGAAATGTCACGGCTGTCTCTGCACTGACGGCTATTGAACAGCTTCAATTTCTCTGCTGGGAAGGGGTGTTGCCCTACAAATGTACTTTTGTATGCTGATAGTCTCATAAATAGAAGATTGTTAGCATTACTAATACTTGTAGTAATAGTAGCATTAATAGTAGTAGTAGTAGTGGTGGTGGCAGCACGGTGGCTCAGTGGTTAGCACTGTTGCCTCACAGCAAGAAGGTCGCTGTCCTTTCCAGTCCTGACTGGGCCAGTTGGTATTTCTGTGTGGCGTTTGCATGTTCTCCCAGTGTTGGCATGGGTTTCCCTGACTGTATTAAGATGTGGTATAAGTGAATTGAATAAACTAAATTGGCTGTACTGTATGTGTGTGAATGAGTGTGTATGGATGTTTCCCAGTACTGGTTTGCAGCTGGAAGTGCATCCGCTGTGTAAAATGTATGCTGGATAAGTTGGGGGATCATTGCCCTGATGATAAAGGGACTAAGCTGAAGGAAAATTAATGAATGAGTAGTAGTAATAGTAGTAGTATTAATAGTATAGTAATATAATTGTAATTAGTATTTTTTTTTACATACAATATTTGTACATGAGTTTAATCAGTTTATTTCTAATAAATGAGATATTCACTCTTCTACCAGATTGTTCCAGATAGCTACTGTATATTCTGCTCATGCAAGACCAAGTCCTATGCTGCCCTCCTAAAAAAATGAGAGAAAATTCTCAAAAGGTTCTTGGCAAACTCAAATGTATTCAGTCTGAATAAGCCAATGAGTATGTGCAGTACTGTGTGTCTCAGAACTCTGACTGACTCTATGGAAAGTAGCCTATTCTGATGTCCAGAAGTCAAAACTCCATTGATTTTCTTTATACGGAAAGTGATTTTTAGGAATGACTGATTAACCTTTAAAGACAGACCTACTAAGCTCCGGATGTTACTATTGTATTGCATATGCATTTGCTGAACCTATCCGTTTACATGTACTGAACTTGTTTTTTAAAACAATAATATTTAACAGAGGACTGCATTAGGCATATAGTAAACAACTGCATTATCCATAAGGAAATTCAACCAATCAGAGAGTACATGATTATTTATAATATGTTTGCATTATTCACAATGCTTCGTAGGATTATAGATCTTTCAATTATTGAATCTGAATCTACCTTTGTTTTGTCTTATTTTTAAATACTTTGCTTAAAACTACCACCTTAAGATGGCAAATGCTTCAAAACAGATCTATTCAGCCTACATACTTTCTCAGTCTACATTTTTATGAAATGTAAAATATGTGGGCTAGGTATGTTTCGTTGAACTTTTCAGATGACAAATCCACTAGAGGGCGCTGTGTACATTTTTGTCAATCTGAAATATGTTACCTAGGGGGCCTTTATACACTTTTCATACAGATCAACTAGCGAACCACTGACCTAAACACAACCATTAGCAGTTTTGGAGGTAACACATAAGTAATGCCAACGAAATCTCACGGCAATTCGTAACTTTTTGATTTAGTGGCTAATTCGTATGAATTCGTACAATCTAATTCGTACAAATTAGTACGATTTGCTAATCACCCAATGACGGTTGCGGTTAGGGGTGGGGTTAGGTGCCACGCCTCCTTTTTAAAATTGTACATTTTCGTACGAATTAGCCACTAAACTTACCAAACAAAAAAATACTTCAGTTTCCTCGTGAGATCAGGCTGGTAATGCACGTTATGTAATAATATTACTTTTCTAAAGTAACAAGTAAAATACTGAATTACTAAAAAAATTAAGTAATAATATTTAAGTAAGTTTTAGAAACTTTGGGTTTAATTAAATAGCTTTCAATACTGAATTAAAACTTGAGTAGTCACTGAATCACATTGAGTCATTGAATCATTGAACAGACCATAAGAAACTCATACATTTTCGTACAACTGAACTCGTTCAGATTCGTACAAATTAGCCACTAAATTGACAAAATGTAAAATATTTACGTTTTCTCATGAAAAATGCCGTGACCCCAAAATGTGAGTATGTACAGAACTGTGACCTCTGTGTACCATCACATCTCTATTATGTATATGAAAAACGGTCAACTGCAAGAAACGCGATGTCAAATAAAAAGTAGACAGTTTTAGAGTCTACTAGGCAGATCAGCAACAAAAAGTACAAAAATAGCAAACACATTACTTTAAGCGTTCAATAATCTGTATATACAGCATGTACAGCTCTGGGGTCAGGAAGTTCTTGGAAGAGAACAATTTCCTACATTATATTTTAATGTGTTGGTTATGAAAGTGTAAGTTCTATAGGCGGTTAAAAATGCAGAGCTCCTCTATTAAAAAAAAGGGGAGGGGGGTACCTACAAGTTCTGAAAGAGGGGCAGCAGGGTGGTTAGCACTGTCGCCTCACAGCAAGATGGTCGCTGGTTCGAGTCCCGGCTTGGTCAGTTGGCATTTCTGTGGAGAGTTTGCATGTTCTCCTTGTGTTCACGTGGATTTCCTCCGCCTGCAATGAATGTATGAAGCTATGAAAGAGATCAAGCCTCAGCCAGGTCAGGAAAAGTAACACAAAATTAACTTAAAAGTAAATTTGCGCCCTAAGCCAGGTAAGGAAAAGTATATACTTTTGTATAAAAAAGTTACTAATAAATGCAATTAGTTACTTTTTGAGTAACTCAATATTGTAATCGGATTACTTTCAAAAGTAACTTTCCCCAACACTGAGCAATAGCGTTTTCAAGAGTAAAACACAATCATTTCTTTTATGTTTTTTAACATTTTTGCATCATTTGCAATGCTTCATGAGATTGGGGATTGGCTGTTATATCCTCTTAGGGCTTGAGTGTCCACATACGTGGACAGCACATTTTAGCTCTTAAGTGGCTATTTAAAATACTTTTAATGTTTTATATTTTGTTAGACATACAGTGTCATCCTGCAACTATTTTGCAGCATATGAAATGTCCCAAACCCTATTTTAACTGTGCAAAATTGCACAAAAAATTTTGTTTTTACTCTCTGATAGTCAAAGTAAAAAAAAAATTCTATATTATATATGCAGCAATATCAAAAAAAAATTCAGGAAAAAGTGTTTTATGTTAATTCGGACCACAAGTCCACGTATATAAACATATTTTTTCTCTAAAAGTACATAATATCAAAATATGATACTTAGATTTTTATTCTAATTAGGTTCCAATAAGCCCAAATAGCAAAGAGAAATAAAAAAATGCATGTAAAAAAACACCTTGGGCCTTAAGAGGTAAATGAATTTACTTTAAATTGAACCCGGAGATCCTCTATTTAAAAACAGGGGAAAAACCCACATGAAAGTTCTGAAAGACATCAAGCTTCAGCCAAGTAAGGAAAACTAATGTAAAAGTAACTTAAACATAATTTAATGCATTACTTTTCCATAAAAAAGTAACTAAGTCATGCAATTAGTAACATTATGTGGAGTAATTCAGTATTGCAATTGGATTACTTTCAAAAGTAACTTTCCCTATTACTGACCAATATTATTTTCAATTTCTTCATAATTTCTCTATTGTTTTTAAAATTGTTGTGTCATTTCTAATGCTTTATGAGATTTGTGATAGGTACAAAGTCTTATAGCTGGTTGGTTTGGTTTCTGGCTTATGACGGTTTCATAAAGTATAGCGGATCTGTTAAGATACTGCTGATTCACAGGAGGAGCATCACGACGGGGCGTCTGTTAAAACATCTTGAAGCAACATCTCTTTTAAAGCTTTATTGCATCAGTGCCAGTACATCTGAATAACTCAGCCTATATCTCTGAAAGCAGTGAAGCTGATTCTCATTAATAAACCACAGATTTGAGTTTTTAACCAATTCTGCCACTACAGCAGCAGTATTTTTTTTTTATTTTGCAGGTTTTCTCCATCCATTGATGCTTGCTGCTTGTTTCGAGATGCATGCAGTGAGACCTGACTTTCACATGATTGCAAAAGTCACCCTTGATGCATCCTCAATAAAAGGAATTACACATTTCAACATAAAGCACCATCATTTAGTGCCCACAATTATGCATTTTACCCATTCATTTTAAAGAATGTGACATGAATTTGCTCTTGATTGTGAAGTAGTACCATTAAAAGCACTATATGTATGATTATCTTTCATAAAATATCCAAAAACCACTAGAACAGAGTTGTATAATCCAATTACCTACATTATTTGTAGCCCTCCTGTGATATTTTATTATTTTAAAAACAGTTCAACACATTTTTAAACATAATAAACTAGACAAGTTACGTTGGTGAGGCATGTCCTTGGACAACAGCCATTTGTTCTGTATAGGTGACTAATAATATTGACCTAAAAATATATATATTTTTTAAAAAACCTACTGCTTTCGTGCCACGACATGATTTCTGCAGAAGTCCCATAGGATGATGAAGACTACAACTCCCAAGATTCCACACACTGGCTGCATTCCAGTCCATTTTTAAACATGGACTTGCAAACTTCCCTTTTCTTGTTTCCTCAGGGGAATTCCTGACACCATATTTTCTTAATTTATTCATTCATTCATTTTCTTTTTGGCTTAGTCCATTTATTAATCCGGGGTCGCCACAGCGAAATGATCTGTCAAGTTATCCTGCATATGTTTTATGCAGCGGATGCCCTTCCAGCTGCAACCCAGCAAAATCCATTCACACTCATTCACTACGGACAATTTAGCTTACCTATTTCAACTATACCACGTGTTTTTGGTCTTGTGGGGGAAACCAGAGCACCCAGAGGAAACCCACGCAAATGCAGGGAGAACATGCAAACTTCACACAGAAATGTCAACTGACCCAGCCGGGGCTCGAACCAGCGACCTTCTTGCTGTAAGGCGATTGTGCTACTCACTGCGCCACCATGCTACCCCCATACAGCCTTATTCCTAAATGGATTAACTTTATTTATTTCCTCAACATTCTACACACAATACCCCATAATGACAATGTGAAAAAAATATTTTTAAAATTGTTGCAAATTTATTAAAAGTAAAAAACCTCAAAAGTCACATGTACAGAAGTATTCACAGCCTTTGCCGTGAGCTTTAATTTAAGCTCAAGTACATTCTGTTTCCACTGATCATTCCTGAGATGTTTCAGCAGCTTCATTGGAGTTCACCTGTGGTAAATTTCGTTGAAAAGGCATACACCTGTCTATATAAGGTCCCAGGGTTGACAGCGCATGTCAAAGCACAAACCAAGCATGAAGACAAAGGAATTGTCTGTAGACCTTCGAGACAGAATTGTCTCTAGGCACCAGGCTGGGAAAGGTTACAGAAAAATGTCTGCTGCTCTGAAAGTTCCAATGAGCACAGTGGCCTCCATCATCCATAAGTGGAAGATGTTTGGAACCACCAGTACTCTTCCTAGAGCTGGTCAGCCATCTAAGCTGAATGATCGGGGGAGAAGGGCCTTAGTCAGGGAGATGATCAATAACCCGATGGTCACTCTGTCTGAGCTTCAGCGTTCTTCTGTGGAGAGAGGAGAACCTTACAGAAGGACAACCATCTGTGCAGCAATCCACCAATCAGGCCAGTATGGTAGAGGGGCCAGACGGAAGACACTCCAGGTCTGGAATTTGCCAAAGGGCATCTGAATGACGCTCAGACCATAAGAAACTAAACTCTCTGGTCTGATGAGACCAAAATTAAACTGTCTGGAGTGAATGCCAGTCGTTACATTTGGAGAAAATCAGGAACCGCTCATCACCAGGCTAATGCTATCCCTACATTTAAGCATGGCAGGAACTAGAAGACTAGTCAGGATAGAGGGAAAGATGAATGCAGCAATGTACAGAGACATCCTGAATGAAAACCTGCTTCAGAGTTCTCTTGACCTCAGACTTGGACGACGGTTCATCTTCCAGCAGGACAATGACCCAAAGCACACCGGTAAAATATCAATGGAGTGGTTTCACAACAACTCGGTGAATGTCCTTGAGTGGCCCAGCCAGAGCCCAGACAAAAATCCTATTGAACATCTCTGAAGAGATCTGAAAATGGCTGTACACAGTCGCTTCCCTTCCAACCTGATAGAGCTTGAGAGGTACTGCAAAGATGAATGGGCAAAGACTGGTGTGCCAAGCTTGTGGTAACATATTCAAAAAGATTTGAGGCTGTAATCGCTGCCAAAGGTGCATCAACAAAGTATAGAGCAAAGGCTGTGAATACTGATGTACATGTGATTTTTTAGCTTTTTTATTTTTAATCAATTTGCAACAATTTCAAAAACTCTTTTTTCACATTGTCATTATAGGGGATTGTGTGTAGAATGTTGAGAAAATAAATGAATTTAATCCATTTTAGAATAAGGCTGTAACATAAAAAAAATGTGGAAAAAGTGAAGCGCTATGAATACTTTCCGGATGCAATAAACCAATAAATAAAAAGGTAAGTAATAATGTGGCTTAACAAAAACTACAATTATACAATCTGCATCACACAATACACTTTATTTGAACTTATTAAAGAAAAGAATCAATTTGTTGAAACAAGGACTCGGTCTATATCTGACAATAAAACATGCTATTGGATATATTTCCAAAATGGGTTCCAAATTGACCTCTAGAACCTCTACAACAGGGGTGTTGATCCTGGAGAGCCAGTGCCCTGTTTAGTTTAGCTCCAACTTGCTTCAACACACCTGTCAGGACGTTTCTAGTAGATCTAGTAAGAACTTAATTAGCTGGTTCAGGTGTGCTTGATTAGGGCTTGAGCTAAACTATCCAGGACACCGGCCCTCCAGGACCGAGTTTGGACATCCCTGCTCTACAAAGTCCAATTTCTTCCAACTTTAGGAAGAAGAGGACATCACGGATGAACTGTGCAGGATTTGGACCTGTTGCCATTCATCATGTGAACTAGGGAAGTTTTCATAGACACCATCGATCCCTTGATTTTGACAAAGTGAGCAAATCAGCTTCCTATGTTCAATCCAGAACCCATATATCCCAGAATGCAATGCCATTGTGACGTCACAACAGTGTCGTTCCCAAGTGCACTCAATTTAAACCCATTCAGATCTTCCACCAGGGCAACAGAGGTTAGCACTGTCGCCTCACAGCAAGAAGATTGCAAATTTGAGTCTTTGCTAGGCCATTTGGCCTTTCTGTGTGGGGCTTGCATGTTCTCCCCGTGTTGTTGTGGGTTTCCTCCAGGTGCTCCGGTTTCCCCAACAGTCCAAAGACATGCGGTATTGGATGAACTACATTGGCCGTAGTGTATGAGTGTGTATGTGTGAATGCAAGAGTGTATGGGTGTTTTCCAGTACTGGGTTGCAGCATGCGCTGTGAAAAACCTATGCTGGAATATTTGGCGGTTCATTCCGCTGTGGCGACTCTTGATAAATAAGGGACTGCACTGAAGGAAAATGAATGATTTAATGAGATGTTCCATCAGTAGTGAACACTTCTGTAACAATCAATGACGTACATTCAAGTGAAAGAGACAGAGGGAAGTTAGCAAGTAAAGGAAAGCAGCCTCAGATTGCTCTTTCATAGCCAACCCTGTAGTGTTCAAACTGTCAAACAGATCTTCATCAAAGCTGTCAAAGTGCACGTCCAGGCCGAGTGACTTCGGCATCTTCTTGTGTACTCCTTACTTAACCTGGCATAACTCTCTGCAAAGTTTTCTCGAGAAGACCGAGAGGAGGAGTCCCGTTCTGACAGCCAGGCAATCCCTCAGATTTCCCCCGGAGAGGTGACGGCAGACAGAAATCCACTGCTTTGTTTATTCTGTTTTGACTGGAGGCTTTGAGATGATTGGAGGAGCAGAAGCAAGAGATTAATAAAAGATCTTGTGTCTCGCGTTGCACAGCAGCAGACAAGGATACTGGGAAACGGCAGAGTCATACCAAAGGCTGTGAATTTCGAAATATGAAATAAATAAATGATGCATCTTTAAAGGCGCTTGCCGTTTGAGCACGCTGACATCTGCAATACCCAGAAAACAATGGAGAGAACCGTTAGCAAAATAAACAACTCGTAAAAAATGTAGAAGGGGTAGATGTAGATGTGTCAAAACAACATCAATTTAACACCGGACAACAACAAACCACCAGATGGTTATACTTATATATATATATGGTCCAAAGAATTACACTTATGGTTGAAGTCAGAATTATTAGACCCCTGTGTATTTTATTCCCTCAATTTCTGTTTAACAGAAAGAAGATTTTTTTTCAACACATTTCTATTCACCTTATTCTCTGCGTACGAGCGGGCGCAGCCTTTTGAATCGTTTTGGCTCGAGACTTCCGGTCTCATTCACTTCCATTCATTTTTAGACGTTAAAAACAGCTCGTTCTGCTGCTTGATGTTGCAAACTGAGGTTTTTTTATTATATTATTCTATTTCGTCTGTATAATTATGCAAACACTTGTTTGTAGAGCGAGTAGTTTGACCATTTTCAGCCGTTTATTATTCCTAGTCATTTCTCCCATAGGCAACTGTATCGGAAGTTCTAAAACAATCGCAAAAACGAGTGCACTTCCGCATTGAAGAATAAGGTCAATAGTTTTAATAACTCATTTCTGATAACTGATTTCTTTTATCTTCGCCATGATGACAGCACATAATATTTGACTAGATATTTTCTAGTCACTTCAGACACTTCTATACAGCTTAAAGTGACATTTAAAGGCTTAATTGGGTTAATTAGGGTAAAGTTAGGGTAATTAGGCAAGTCATTGTATAATAGTTTGTTCTGCAGACAATCGTGAAAAAAAACAATTCTTAAGGGGACTAATATTGACCTTGAAATTTATTTTAAAAAAAATGAATAAAAACTGCTTTTATTCTAGCCAAAATAAAATAAATAAGACTTTCTTCAGAAGAAAGAAATACTATAGGAAATAATGTAAATAAATACTTGCCCTGTTAAACAGACTTTGGGAAATACTTAAAAAGAATTGTATTGTTTTTTTTTTTATATTAGTTTAGTTTTACCTTAACAGTTACACTCACCGACCACTTTATTAGGTACTTAATTATTTATTAGGTCTAACTGCTCTTTAACAGAACTTTCTAATCAGCCAATCACATGGCAGCATTTCAATGCATTTAGGCATGTGGACATGGTCAAGACGATCTGCTGCAGTTCATACCGAGTATCAGAATGGGGAAGAAAGGTAATTTAAGTCACTTTGAACGTGGCATGGTTGTTGGTGCCAGACGGGCTGGTCTGAGTATTTCAGAAACTGCTGATCTACTGGAATTTTCACACACAACCATCTCTACAAGAATGGTCCAAAATAGAGAAAATATCCAGTGAGCGACAGTTCTGTGGGCGCAAATGCCTTGTTGATGCCTTGATCAGAGGAGAATGGCTAGACTGAATTCCAGCTGATAGAAAAGCAACAGTACGCCACAGCCTACCTGTGTATTGTTGCTGACCATGTCCATCCCTTTATGACCACAGTGTACCCATTTTCTGATGGCTACTTCCAGCAGGAAAATGCACAATATCATAAAGCACGAATCATCTCAGACTGGTTTCCTGAACATGACAATAAGTTCACTGTACTCAGATGGCCTAAACAGTCACCAGAGCTCAATCCAATAGACCAACAGATTCAATCAAAGATATTTGCATCATGGATGTGCAGCCGACAGATCTGCAGCACCTGCATGATGCTATCATGTCAATATGAACCAAAATCTCTGAGGAATAATTCCAGTACCTTGTTGAATCTATGCCACAAAGGATTAAGGCAGTTCTGAAGGCAAAAGGGGGTCCAACCCGGCACTAGTAAGGTGTGCCTAATAAAGTGTATGTTGCAGAATTTATTTTAACTTTAGTAAAAACGTAAACTTTAAAAGAGACAGAGGTTGATTATGAAAATGTACCCCTATAGATTTTAAAAGAGTGCGAATTATGTAGCCAGAGGTACGTATGGCTGCATTTTATCTTTAAAACGAACGCTACGAGGCGATATGATGCTGGAAATTTGAGATCTCAAAAAGTGTATACAGTGGCCTCTGGTGGATTCTCGAAAAGAAAAACTGCACAAAAACATACCTCCTGGGATGAATTTCACACTCTCCAGAAATGTATATAGGGGTACATATCCACAATGAGCCTGGGTTGCTTTTAAGGGGTCATGAGTTGAGAATTCAAATTTCCTTTGATCTTTTGACATATAAGTGCGTATTACTATACAAAATAAGTGCTGTAACTATCCTTACTCAAACTTCATTAGTCCAAAAATCTGCTTGTATTGAAACCAGGCTGCCTGAATGACTCACTCTGGATTTTGTCTAAGTATGATGTCATGGCCGCCTCTGCAGATGGTCGACACCTACTTCATTTCCTCTATATTCCCGCCCACTGATTCACACATGCAGAACAGAAGAGAAGAATAGGTACTGTATACCACAGATTCAAACACACAGCATTAAAACTATAGAAAATTATGGGATGTTGTTGCATTGCTTCACATCCATCCTATATATATATATTGCTGCCTTAAATAATAATCTTTTCTAGCCATCTCAATTTACTTAAAAATATTAAAGTTAAACATATACCTACAAACCTGATTGACTTATTAAAATGTTAAAGCAATATACAAATATTTGTTGTCTTGATATTTTGTCGTTACACTTTTTACAGTGTATTATTTAATTTATTAAGTGTAGACAGTGTTTAAAGACTACATTTTTAAATTTAAATCTAAATTCCAGATAGCATTCATAAGTGTAATGTGAAGGGATGCTGACAAAGGAGTGCGGATCCAAATACAGGATGTATTATGAGAATGGTCAGGCAAGCAATGATCAACAGGGTCAAACAGTTGTAGTCATAAACAGGCGGATGGTCAAAAGGCAGGCAGCAGACAACATAAATAAACAAACAAGTACAACTACAAGTAGTGACGCTACTAGCTTAACTACATTTCTCAGTAGCGTGGCTACTTTTTAAATCAAATAGCTTTTCAGTAGCGAAGCAATTATTTTAGTCAAGCAGCGCAGTAGCGTCCACATAAGCTACATTTACTGATCGCGGATCAATAAGTGACGGCGCCAACATTCACGGAGCTGGGAGGCCAGTGTCTAGCCGATGAAAGTAAATCCATATGATTGCGAGAATGTCGATTTCTTCTTCTTCCTGTTTTTCGGTGGTCGACAACAAACTTTTTGGTGCGTTACTGCAACCTCTCGGTCTGGTCGGTAACGCTGATAACACGAGAATTTTGCAAAGAGGGGTTTCAGGCTGGTCTTAGCTGGTCAGCCTGGAAATGGCCGAAACCCCTCTAAAACCAGGCTAGTCGACCAGCTAAAACCAGCCAACCTTACTAGGCTGGTTTAAGCTGGATTTTTCAGCAGTGAATTCTGATGCTGTGCTCAAAAAATACTTCAGTGATTTATAGTAAGTGCTATAATGTTTTTGAACTACACAATAGTAAAGTATTCTAATTAATTTGTTGTGGTACTAAACCAGGGACGTGGATTTAAGTTGCTTCGATTTAAAAATGAAAATTGGAAAAATAGCTTAGATGTAGCTAAGCTACTTTTGCCAAGTAGCTTTTAGCTTAGCTTGCTACATTTCCCAGAGGGTAGCTTTTAGTGTAGTTAAGCTACATTTTAAGTAGAGTAGCTAATAGCGTAGCTCACTACATTTTTCAAGTAGCTTGCCCAACCCTGCAAACAAACAAGGTGAGGGTCAAAACACGGCAAAGCAAGGTAAAGGAAAACACAGTGTAATGTATAACAAGACTCAGCAAAGAGGTGTGTGTGTGTGTGCTGTATTTAAAGTCCATCTAATTAGTTTTTGAGCAGCTCCCAGCTGTGTGAATGTAATCAATCGTGATCTAGAACAGGTGTGTGTGTGTGATGCATGACTGAAACTTGTTGTCCATATCCCAGCAGATTTATAGTTTTTTAGTGATCTGCGTGTTTACCAGCGATCTGCCAGGATCGCTGTGATTGTGACAGTAAGGCACTGTTCATTTGTTTGTTTTGTGGTTAATCCACAACATACCTGTCAACCCTCAATTTTTTTTCCAGGAATACTCCCGTATTTTATTATTCCATCCTGCTGTCATCCTGTTTAAATATGGCAAAAATTTTAATAATGATAACTGCATTACAAAAAAAAAGATTAATTACAAAAAAACAAGACAGATCAAAATCTTCATTTAATCCTGAAGGTGACACGGTGAAGGTCAACACAGACTCATTCAAAAAATATATATAGTCCCATGGACGTTTCTGGAGACTGCGAATCATGTAGCGGGAGGTACATATGGCTGCATTTCATTTTTTTAACCGAATGCTACGGGACGGTATGACGCCATTCTTTTTCACGCTTGCCAGCTGACCGCTTACCTCCGTCTGGACGGCTTTTCGCTGCAACCAGTTTGTCCAGTTAGCTCGATGGGGTTTGAATCATGGGAAGAGCGGTTTCAGAAATCAGGTAAGAGAAAAACAGAATCCAAAAAATAAAATGAACAAGTGAATAACAGGGTGAGAATGCGGTAATATCCGAAAACGTGGTAAAAATCAGATGAGGGCTTTTCTCTTTCTGGATGACTTTTGTAAACCGTTGGTTGGGTTTAGGGACGTAAGTGGGTGGGCGAGTCAATCGATAAAATGGGTTGGGTTTAGAGAAGGAGGAGGGTGGGTCAGTCGATTGGTTGGCCGGCCAGTCAGTTAGTCAGATAGACAGTCAACAGCGGCCTCTGGTGGGTTTACGCGAGAACAGCGGGCACAAAAAGAGAAATTTGAGATATGAAAAAGGCACACAGTGGCCTCTTTTGGCCTTTTTTTTCTGCACTTTAAACCTATCGCAACCATTGCTGTCTATAGAGAATGAGGGCTCTCTGATTTCATCTAAAACATCTTAACTTGTCTTATGAAGATAAACAAAGGTCTCGTGGAATTGGAACGACGTATAATTAATAACAGAATTTAAATTTTGGGGTGAACTAACAACTTTACGCGTCTTCTAAAATGCATGATGGATATGATAGATGTTATGTGGTGGATTGAATTGTGGTTGGACAGGCATACAGCCTGCTGTATCATGTTTGACTTGGATCAGCTGTGTTCTCCAGAGCGTGCATGGGCGGTGTTGGGCAGTCATGCGTGTGTGTGTGTATCAGAGAGTGGGTGTTTGCTGACGGCGCGATGTGTTTAATCTTTCCCTTAGGTCGCTCAGTTTTGGATGAGCAGTTCGCTCTGTGCTTTCATTATAGAGCACCATTATCTCTTTAGTTCCTTACGTGTGCATTAGGCGTTTATTTATCCCACTAAATGTTTGTGTCATCATAAACAGAATGAAATGAATGGGCTGTAAAGCTCAGTGAGGATTCCCATTCATATGTATGTCAGTACTGGAGACTGGCTGACGACTGATCAAATACTGCTGAGAAAATCTAGTACACTGTAAAAAAAATCCTGGTTGCCTTAAATTTTTAAGCTGAATCAAATTGACCTTATGAGTCAGTTAAACTTATATTATGTTAAACTGACTTAAACTGCTTGCATAACTTATAAAATTAAGTTATAACATGATTCACTTAGTTTAATAAGTTACAATGACCTAAAAACATACAGTTCAGGTCAGAATTATTAGCCCCCTTTTGATTTTTTTTTTCTTTTTTTAAATATTTCCCAAATGATGTTTAACAGAGCAAGGAAATTTTCACAGTATGTCTGATAATATTTTTTCTTCTGGAGAAAGTCTTATTTCTTTTATTTCGGAAAGAATAAAAGCAGTTTTTAATCCATTTTAAGGTCAATATTATTAGTCCCTTTAAGCTATTTTTTTGATAGTCTACAGAACAAACCATCATTATACAATAACTTGCCTAATTACCCCAACCTGCCTACACTGTAAAAAATGCAGGGTTCTACACAATTCATTCATGTTGTCCCAGCAAAAATTGATTAAGTTAACTTAACACTTTCAACAAATTTATGTGGATTGAACATAAAAAAATTAAGTTGTTCCAATGAAATCTCAAGAATTGTGTTGTTTCAGCTCATTTTAAATAAGTAGTTTGAACGAGCGAAAATAAATATTTTTTTTCAGTGTAGTTAACCTAATTAACCTAGTTAAGCCTTTAAATGTCACGTTAAGCTGTATAGAAGTGTCTTGAAAAATACTGAGTGAAATATTATTTACGGTCATCATGGCAAAGATAAAATAAATCAGTTATTAGAGATGAGTTATTAAAACTATTATGTTTAGAAATGTGTTGAAAAAATATTCTCTTCGTTAAACAGAAATAGGGGAAAAAATAAACAAAGGGATAATAATTCCAGCCCCAAATATACAATCTCATTGAAGCTCCAAGGGATTTTACAAAAGAGAAGTTAAAGGCCTACAAGTCTTTGGATGCCTACAATGTTGTTCTGTGTGGTCATGTGCAAGAAAAAATGCTCCATGATTACCAGATTCAAAACTTTGTAGTGCTAAAAACCAAGGTTCTGCCTAGCTAAAGACAAGGAAAGAAGACGGAGCTGTACAAGGCCTGGGTAATCATCAACAAGCAAAACAGCTGCATTCTGACAGTGAACTGCACCTGTACGGCAGGGTATGTGAACTTACATCTTTATATTTCATTCTAAGCATTCAGTGTCCGCAGTTTAATTCACAGTATTCAACAGTTTTTGCTGAAGTCACTGCTGCAATCAAACATGAGTGATGTGTATGATTCAGCATAGCGTGAACTTACCTGATATTAAATGAGAAGTGCAGAGTCGAGCATTTTAATTAGGTCCTCACTTTATCAGCTCTTATGATGACTGTTAGCCAAAGACGTCAGCGGTTGGCATTAAAAGCAGTGTGGTGTACAGTAAAATTAAAGTTTTCTATTTTTGGCCTTTCGATTTTGGCATCCTACCGCACAACATGACATGTTTGCTATTTATTAATCAACAGATTATTTTAAGTACTTTCATGGTTCAAAATGGTTAAAAAACACTATAGTAGGTGTTTACTATAAAATAGTATAGTGGCTTTTTCGGTTACACTTTATTTTGATGGTCCGTTTATTAAATTTTTGTTGCATTGCATCTACATTCCAACTAATTCTCATTATATTATAAGTAGACTGTTAGGCTGGGGTTAGGGTTTGTGTAACATGTACTTGCAAAGTTCCTTATAGTCAGTTAAATGTCTGTTGAGGGACTGTTAAATGTCAGTATCAACAGATATTTAGCAGACAGTCTACTAATACTCAAATGGACCATCAAAATAAAGTGTTACCGTTTTTTCATGTGGGTAAATTACATAGATTAAAGTACCATAATGCAGTACAAAAGTCTAAATAAACAGATAACACTTATGTGATATGTTATCAAAATATGATAAACTGTGAACGAACAGATAGCTTTGTAGTAAAGTGTAGCACAAAGTTAATTGACCTATAAAGGATTCAAATATCACAGATTTACAGTAAAGGTGCTGGATGTATGTTTTGACTATTTTAAAGCATAAAAATACAGTAATAATGCAGATATTTAAGAAACATGCTAAGTTAACATACTTTGTTTATCTGAAAAACGATGCTGAAGTCAGATATTCTGCTTTGAAAATGCGCATTCCGTGTCAGAATGTCTGTTTTTGTTCTGGTCTCTATAACCAGCCCACTACCATTTTAGCCAATTATATTTCAGTACTCATCATAGAGATGCGCGGATCAGCTGAAATGTTACCCGAATCCACTCCTTCATACTAATCATCCACCTGCCCCCCCGCAATTATTATTTTTTTCTTATATATATATATGTATGTATGTATCAACACCCGATCGACACTTTAATAATTCTAGCTCTTTGTTTTAAGCAAGATTATAGGTCTTCGTGGATCGTTCATTATTAACAGTAGCTTTTACATATACAGGAAAAGGATAACAAAAACTATGTCACTTCAGCCTAAACGGCAGCTATGTTATGTTTACTTGGTCTTTTTCTTTGCAGAGTGCAAAAACAGAATAGTATCTACTGTGCCTGGATTAATAGCTATTTATTAATAATAAGTAAGATCATGTTTTTGATGCAGAATAAGACTCTTAAACAAGTATTTTCTAATTGTCTACAGAACAAACCACTGTTATACAATGACTTTCCTAATTACCCTAACTTGTCTAATGAACTAGTTAAGCCTTTAAATGTCACTTTAAGCTGAATACTAGTATCTTG
>CAIGQZ010032580.1:3013043-3031729 GCA_903798205.1 Danio tinwini | reverse complement strand
TATAAGTATTGCACGAATGTAAACAGCGCCCTCTAGTGGATCTGTCATCTAAAATGTGCAACAGACCACACTAAGAGCAATGTATTTAATGCTTGACCAAAATGTAGGCTGATGCACGTGTCTCTAATGAGCCTGAGCTGGTTTTGTTGGTGTTTACTGTATGTCTCAGTGAGAATAATTCATGTACTTTGAAAGAATGCATTTTTGTGCCAAAGCAGTGATGAATGATCCACAGTTTAGCCCACATAGATTTGCTAACAGCCAGCACAAACCCTCTTTTTGGCGCTAAAAAAAACGACTGTCAGGATTTACTGATATAAAAGAAGTGAAACATTTGTGCTGAAAATCCATAGAGCTGAAGACAGCTGGAGTCCCAAAGAAGTGAGAAATGGATGGATCATCAAAACAAACAGTGCATTGTAATTATACAGTAACAGTAGGATCAGTCACGTGTGAAACTCATTTGTGAAATCAACACCAAATGGCACAAAGAGATGGTTGGCACTGTTGCTCGGTAAGGCAGGAACTGGGTTATTTTCACTTATATATGAAGATAAAATAATTGTAGACAGGTTTTTTTAAGAGTCTTTATATATATATATATATATATATATACAGTTGAAGTCAGAATTATTAGCACCCCTTTGAAGTTTTTTTCTTTTTTAAAAATCTCCTTAATGATGTTTAACAGAGCAAGAAAATTTTCACAGTATGTCTGAAAATATTTTTTCTTCTATAGTAAGTCTTATTTGTTTTATTTTGGCTAGAATAAAAGCAGGTTTAAATTTTTTAAGAACCATTTTAAGGTCAAAATTATTAGCCCCTTTAAGCAATTTTTTTTGATAGTCTACAGAACAAACCATCGTTATACAATAACTTGGCTAATTACCCTAACCTGCCTAGTTAACCTAATTACCCTAGTTAGACCTTTAAATGTCACTTTAAGCTGTTTAGAAGTGTCTTGAAAAATATCTAGTAAAATATTATTTACTGTCATCATGGCAAAGATAAAATAAATCAGTTATTAGAGATGAGTTATTAAAATTATTATAATTAGAAATGTGTTGAAAAAATCTTCTCTCTGTAAAACAGAAATTGGGGAAAAAATAAACAGGGGGGCTAATAATTTATTTATATATATATAATATGCCAATCAATGGCTATGGCTAATGGCTATCAATGGCCAATCAAACTGGCTAATGCAAATATATAATAGATATAATATAATAAAAAAATGTATATAAAGATATATTAAAAAAATGCAAATTTTGACTTTTAGTATCGCATTAGCTAGTATGATTCGCCGTTGGGCTAGTGTTGTTGAATTAGTGTTGCCAGGTGTTTCCATATAATTTTTTAACCCATTACTTATTGTGTCAATGTCTAAATTAAATTGCACCTGCTAATAATAGGTCACATAAACCAGTATTATTATCATTGGCTTTGCTTGTTTTGCAGTCATGCATTGCTCTTGATGAATTGTGTTATTTATTATGCAAATGAGCAGCGGTGTCTGTGTCCTGTAATTTGCTAAACCTCATCCTCCCATTGGTGCGTTTATGATATTGCATGCTCACGCTAATTTGACCCATTTAGTAAATTTGGCCCACAGACTGTTGTTGAACCTGTGCGAAGAGGTTTGCAGGAGGTTTGCAGGAGGTTTGTCCTGTGTTTAATCACATAAACACAGGACAACATTTATTAAGAAAAAAACCAGGTCAGACAGGGAGACAATCTGGCGAGTCCCACATCTGCAGTCCTCTGAGGCGTGCAGGTTTCACTGAACACCGTTCGCTCTGCAACATCTGGACCTGCTATTTAGAAATTAATCTCCGTGTTAAAAACGTCTCGGCTTTAACCTGATACGTGCATGAGAGGGAGACACAGATGACGCTGACTCGGCTTTATTCCCCCATCGTGAATTATCATTCCACCGGCATGCCTGTGCTTTCCCTTCATGATTAAATCCTGTCACACACATAACACCTCTCCTGACCCCTTAAGGTTCACTTGAAAAACCACTGTTTATTTTACAGTAAAACCAGTATGGGAGTTCAACGCTTTCATGTTTTCACTGGAATTTCCCATTTAAAGTTACCATGAAATCAAAATGTACTCTTTTTATTTATATATATAACAGTTCTTATTTACTTCCTGGTCACATGGAATGTATTTAGGGCAGGGTTATCAGCACATTAGGGCAGACTATCAGCTTGTTAGAGTGGGGCTATCAGCACTTTAGGGCGAGACCATCATCACTTTAGGACGGAGCTATCAGCCATTTAGGGTGGATCTATCAGCACGTTAGGACAGGGCTATCACTGCAGGTCTTGTTTCTGCACTGAATTCATTAATTCGTCAATCTTCCTTCATTTTGTTAGCAATGCCCAACTTTCAACAATCTAATTGGTTCCCAAAGAATGAAATCATGTGGAACCTTGGGATCATCTCTTCACAGGTCTTGGATTGCATCAGTGGCACTGCATAATCTCTGGGGGTCTCGGGATGAGTATCACCAGGTGGAAATAGAAAATAAAGACAATAATTAGCATAGCTGCTGTTCATAGTGTATATAAACGAGATGCGTGGAGAACATTCATGCATCATACCGCTATGTGATGCATTGAGTGTATGCTTTACTAAAAAGGTTTTTAATCTAGTTTTGAACTGCGAGAGTGTGTCTGAGCCTCGGACATTATCAGGAAGGCTATTCCAGAGTTTAGGGGCCATAAATGAGAAATCTCGACCTCCTTTACTGGACTTTGCTACTCTAGGTACTACCAGAAGCCCTGAGCTTTGAGATCTTAAAGAGCGGGTTGGATTGTAGTGAGACAGGAGGTTGGTTAGATAAACAGGAGCTTAATTATTTAAAGCTTTATAGGTAAGAAGCAGTATTTTATATTCAATACGAAACCTAACAGGCAGCCGTAAGGAGGATAAAATTGGGGTGATATGATCATATTTAGTTTGTGCTGCATTTCTATGGAGATCTCATTGTAGCTGCCATTATTGGCCATTGTTTTTTTTGCCCGCCAGGTCTCCCACAGGTTATGTGGCTGTAAACTATCAATTGGCAGCAATAAACTGACAACAAAAAAAGAAGGACAGGGAAGATAAAGGGATGCCCTAGCGTAAAGCTAGAACAGGTGTCCCGTGATCAGTGTGAGAGCTGATTGTGTAAGGACTGACAGCTGAGAACAAGAGGGAGCGGAAACACCAAAGGAAAAACAACACCGAGATCAAACCCGACCCACAACAAAAATAGCCACTTGTAAAATTAGGCCTGAGGTATTTATTAATGATTTTTTTATTTTCTTTTGAATTTAAAAAGAGCTGTACTTTATTAATAGATTCAATATTTTGTGATTCTCAAGTGTTTTCCATTTATTTTTGGTTGTGAATTTTATTGTAGGATGTTGATATGTGCTCTGTCGACTTTTAATGTTGAAAATTTAAGTCTACACTTTAATAACATAACTTTTACCCAGAGCCCCTAGTTCAGAGGTCAGGAACATGTGGCCAGGCCTGGATTAACATAAGGGGTAAGTGGGGCTGAAGCCCCAGGGCCCACAGAAGAAAGGGGCCCTTGATTGGCTGAAGAATTAATTTGCGCTATGACATGGGAAACACCTCTTTGCGTTATGCTTTCTCTTATCGATAATTTGAAGTATTACTTTCAGTTCAGGCGACGCAGTTCAGTTCAGTTTTAGTTCTGTCAACTCACAGCAGAAGGTTGCTGGTTCGAACCTCAGCTGGGTCAGTTGGCATTTCTGTGTAAAGTTTGCATGTTCTCCCTGCGTTCACGTAGGTTTCCCCCACAGCTCAAAGACATGCGGTACAGGTGAATTGGGTAGGCTAAATTGTCCGTAGTGTATGAGTGTGAATGAGTGTGTGTGTGTGGATGTTTCCCAGAGATGGGTTGTGGCTGGAAGGGCATCCGCTGTGTAAAAACGTGCTGGATAAGTTGGTGGTTCATTCCGCTGTGGCAACCTCAGATTAATAAAGGGACTAAGCAGACAAGAAAATGAATGAATGAATTAATGAACTTTCAGTTCACTGCTGTTGCTGTTGTCACGCCTGTGCTAAACGGGGGCTTGGAGTGGTTGTAGCCCAATCAGAATATTGAATAGCCTTGTTTTAGGGCGTACTCACACTATGAACAGTTGCCTTGAACCGGGCCGAAGCATGCTTGTCCCCTCTCCTGTCCCTTGACAGCCCGCACTCACGTTGCATTCGAGCCTGAGCACGCTTACGTCATCGATGATGCACTGTTCAGTATTGAGTTATATCGTTTTAGTCATTTGATATGCGGTGACACACAGTCAAATATTTTGCAGAACAGATCAGCCACCTTTGACGCTCATAAACAATCATAAAGTCCTTGTGCTACAGGAATTAGGAGGCTTGCTGAAGGTGCAGCTGTGGTGCAGTGAGGGGTTTGCGTCTTTAATAATCTACGACAGTTTGAGTTCATTGAACAGTAAGAATGATTACTAACCACGGGCTATGCGGTCTCAGGTGCGCTTTGCACTCAGGGCGTACTCACACTATGCTATCCGAACCGTGCCCAGGCCCGTTTCCCGGATTGTTTGAGTACTGCGAATGCTCTGAATCGGGCTCAGGCACCGCGCCAAAGCCCAAGTGAACCGCGCTCTGGCACACCTCTTCCAACCAGGCCAGGGCCATCAAACTGAACTGTACCTGAGCCCGATTCAGAGTACTCACACTTCTCAAATGAACCAGGAAACGGGGCTGGGCACGGTTCGGATAGCATAGTGTGAGTACGCCATTAGTCACTAATAAGGGTGATCAGATGTCCCAATTTTCCTAGGACAGTCCCTTACTTCAGCACTACCGCGAGAACCGTCAAGTCAAAAGTAGGCTAACCAAGCTTGTCGTAGAATAAAATTCAAAAGTCTTCATCATTGATTAACTTGTACATGTAGTAACAGAAGCTGGGATAGGCGGAATCAAACTGAATGTACTCATAACTGAAGCACAGTCCCGAGCGCGCACCGGTTACAGCTAGACTTCAGCACACGCCTGCACAATCCTTCCATCACACAATATAACCGAGACAGAGTGCAAACAAATCAAATAATTTTAGCGTACACAAGAAGTTATCAAAATATCCATCGTTGCGGTCGAACAATATATCTATCTCAAGTTAATACACTCGGTTATGCTTTACAGTAAGGCCCAATTCCAATTCTATTTTTGTACCCCTTCCCCTTGGCCCTTACAACTGAGGGTTAAGGGGAAGGGCTTCAAAATTTACCCCTAAGAATTGGGACACCACTACAGCACCTGCACACGTCATCATATGTCATCGCGATCTCTTGCTTCACATGAAATCAGACGATGGCGACTGCTGTAGTTATTCCAGTTGTGTTGTTTTTTGGTGTTTAACTTCAGGAAATCACTGAAGGCATATAATATGTTATCATAACGATCTAATGTGACAATAAGATCGTAACTATATTGTGTATTTACACCATGGCTATATTCATCTGTAAACACATAAAAACAACATTAACATTATAGCAGACACTGTAAAAAGCTCATTCCCAGCTGCTAGACTTTTCTGACAGGGTATTCGAGTGTCATTGAGTGTCTGAAAGTTGTAGTACTGCTGTACAGGAGTTATTATTAGGGATTATAGATTGCGAAATTTAGAGGGTTTTTTTTAAAGCATGACTGTAAAACACGAACGCAGTTATGAATATATTAAACCATGTGTTTGTTTGTTGTAAAACTTCGTAATAATGACAAAAAATACTAATTTGTGGCTCTCCTTCTGGGTTCAGCAATACTGCCGCTGTGGCTGGTGCATTCTGGGTAATTTTCCCACCCCTTGGTTTTAAGTGTGGTCCTAAAAAATCTTTGTTCGAAGGGCTATTCACCACTTCCCCTTAACCCTACGCCTTCAAGCTATAGAGAATTGGGACACCCCTACCCCTTGGAGTGAACACGCAAAACAAGGGGTAGGGGTAAGGGAAATGGAAGGGTAGAATTGGGATTGGGCCTGAGTCTAACTGAACCAGTTAGAAAGCAAACTTTTTTTTATAAGTGTTTACCCCTTTTATGAAAACGACAGTAATAATATGGAGCAATGAAATATTGGTGCTGGCTTTCATCAGACAATTTATCTAATGCAAAAAATAAAAGCCTGGGGCACATGCCCCAGTAAATGTAATGTAATGTAATGTATGTAATGTAATTGTAAATGAGGTCTAGCAACGCCCCTGGTTGGAAGAATTATCAAGGTCGCATAACGCAATTCAAAAGCATGAATACATGGGGGAAAAATAAAAAATATCAAATCACTAAATAAAAATAAAAAATGCTAATTTACGGATATTTTTACAGTATTTGCTTATGACATGCACTCCATAGACTAGTTTTCAATATTAGACTAAAACTTTTTTTATAAGTTTTCATATGTTTTTAACAAGAGAACTGTAACAATGATAGATGCTTCAACGTATTGAGGATCCGTATGCAGGACGTTATTAGTAGAATGGTTAAACACGCAGTGGTCAAAACAGAAACAAACAGATGTATATGGGCAATCCAGAGTCGTAGTCGTAAGCAGGCAGAAGGTCACAAGGCAGACAGCACACAGGAAATAATCAAACAAAACAAAGGTCTAAACACAGAAGGCAAGGCAAGGAGAACCGCATTGTAATGTTTACTTGTACAGTTCGCAAGACTCAGCAACAGTGTTAGTGTTTGTGCTCCTTATGTAGTGCAATAGAGTAGGCAATCAGTCATGATCTGGAACATGTGTGTGTGGGCGGAGTGCATGTATGGAGTTGTAGTCCAAAACATGGCGTATTTGTAGTCCATGTGACTGTGTGTGTGTTTACCAGCGATCTTTGGCTGTAGATCGCTGGTGATTGTGACAAGAACCATGAAAGACAAAGAAATGTTTGGCCTTTTACTTCATTGTAAATGATGACGGTAATAATTATTTTAATTTTTGTCGTGTGTGACAAAATTTCTCCTTTTGTGTTCCACAAAAAACAGCATACTGGTTTGGGTGAGTCAATAACAAAATACAGTTTGTTTTTGTATTTTTGAGGTAAACTAATCATTGAAATATTTGTATGCGCTTTAAAAATGTTCAATAAAGAAACGTCTCCTTGTTAGTCACACCACCTACAGTATTGTGATGAACTCTGAAGTTTATCTCTCCACTAGCGTTCTCTCTTGGGTTTCCTCCAGCACTCAGCTCACATTTAAGTTTTTTTTTTTTTTCAGTTTTCACTTTCTGCTTCTCCTCCTCTTTCAGTTCTTTCGAACTTTGTAGTTGCTGCAAGCTGTAATTTGTTAGATCCCAGCTCTTTTTTTAATAAAGTGGAGAACTGTAAACGAGTGCCACTGCCTTCTAGCCAGATACTCCCCGGTGATGAATAACAGTTGGCATTCTCATTGTAAGAAATATTGCAATATTGCTGTGAAACTACATGTTTTTCATCCGGTGAGCATGGCGTGTGCATGATTAAGGTCCCTGAGAATGGAGGTCTTTGTAAAACAGTTAGAATTGATGCTTACTAGCGGCTAGTCTGGACTTATTTAATAAAGTTATGAAAAGTCACAAACAATAATAAAAAAATCTATACCTGGGACAGGAAAAGTAATTAGTTTATTCTTAGATGTGAACTGAATGAACTTCAAAATGTCTGCTGTTTCTTCAGGAGGACAAGTAATTTCAGAATCAGAATCAGTTTTATTGCCAAGTGTGCTTCACACACACAAGGAATTTGTTTTGGCAACAGAAGCTTCCAGTGTACATAAAGTGACGAGTGACAACACAAAATTAAATACAAGAAAGAAAAGGCAATAAACATTAAACATTAAACAGAGATGCAGTTAGTCAAAAAGATCTGGATGTTGAGTTGTATGTACAGATATGTTGTAAATATACTGGTTATAAGGTGCTGTGTACAAGTGGTTATGAGAAAGTATTGCATGTTTATTGCACAGTAGGAGAATATTTAACTGTTCATGAGGTAGATGGCCTGAGGAAAGAAACTTTTCCTGTGTCTATCTGTTTTTGTGCTTGGTGCTCTGTAGCGCCGACCAGACGGTAACAGTTCGAACAGGTAGTGTGCTGGGTGTGAGGCGTCCAGAGTGATTTTACGAGCCCTTTTACTCACTCTGGAAGAGTACAGTTCTTGAAGTGTAGGAAGGGTAGTGCCAGTGATTCGTTCAGCAGTCCGGACTATTCGCTGTAGTCTACGAAGGTCGGTTTTGGCAGCTGAGCTGAACCAGACGGTGATTGAAGTGCAGAGGATGGATTGGATGACAGCTGAGTAGAACTGTTCGAGCAGCTCCTGTGGCAGGTTGAACTTCCTCAGCTGACGAAGGAAGTACAGTCTCTGCTGGGCTTTCTTTACAATGGAGTCTATGTGAATGTCCCACTTCAGATCCTGAGAGATGGTGGTGCCCAGGAACCTGAATGACTCTACTGCAGCCACAGTGCTGTTCATGATGGTGAGTGGGGGGAGTGCAGGGGGGTTTCTCCTAAAGTCCACTATCATCTCCACTGTTTTGAGCGTGTTCAGCTCCAGGTTGTTGTATCTGCACCATAAAGCCAGCCGCTCCACCTCCTGTCTTTATGCAGACTCGTCACCGTTCCGGATGAGGCTGATAACAGTAGTGTCATCCGCAAACTTCAAGAGTTTAATAGAGGGGTCTTTTGCAGTGCAGTCATTTGTGTACAGGGAGAAAAGCAGTGGGGAGAGAACACATCCCTGGGGGGGCACCAGTGCTGATGGTGCGGCTGTCGGATGTGATTTTGCCCATTCTGACTAGCTGTTGTCTATCTGTCAGAAAGCTGGTGTGACCACCAAAAGGTAAACAAATAAAAAAAGATATTATGTTTACTATATTTCAGCATTTCTGACACTTTAAGCAATCAGTGCTGATGTTCAGAAAGCCTGCAATCTGATTGGTTGTTAAAAATGACCCTACAGAATCCGAAACGTGAAATAACAATTACTATTTATTTTAAAATTCATTTTAAAACGGAAAAGATAGCTTTTATTGTCTGTTATTATGCACACGGACTTTGTAGTGTCCTTTTATACTTTTTTTTGGAGTTGTTTATCACTGTCATGGTTTATGCCGTGGTTCAGCTGTGGCATTGCAGAAGTAGCGTTTCCTTTAAGCAAGTCCAAGAAAACAAATTCGTCACTTCCTGATAAACTGGCATTAAATATCAAAAGAAAAAGGGAAGTCGCTGCAATAAGAGAAGCCTTTTTTTTGTATAGAGTACTTACTTGTGTCTTACGGCTTACTCACACTATGCTATCCGAACCGTGCCCAGGCCCCTTTCCCGGATCGTTTGAGAAGTGTGAGTGCTCTGAATTAGGCTCAGGCACAGTACACTTGGGCGGCCCTGGCCCGGTTAAAAGAGGTGGGACTGAGCACGGTTCACTTGGGCTCAGGCGCAGTACGCTTACAGTGTGAGTGCAAGCGTGCCTAAGCCCGAAACTGAAAGCGAGACGTGACTTTTAAGGGACTGTTTGATATGGATTAATTAATCATTCGACTGTTCAATGAACGCAAACTGTCGTAGATTATTAAAGACGCAAATCCCTCACTGCACGACAATTGCGTCTTCAGCAAACTTCCTAATTCCTGCAGCACGAGGACTTTATGATTGTTTATGAGCGTCAAAAGTGTCTGATCTGTTCGGCGAAATATTAGACTGCGTGTCACCGCATATCAAACAACTTAAACGATATAACTAAAGAAATCTCCACTGTGCTGAGCGAGAGCGCTTGCTGAACAGCGCATCATCGATGACGTAAGAGCGCCCAAGCCTGAATGTAATGTGAGTGCGGGCAGTCGGGGGAGACGGGATGGGGGACAAGCGTGCTTTGGCCCGGTTCAAGACAACTGTACATAGTGTGAGTACGGCCTTAGAACTCGTGGACGCATCATATCAGAGTCATATGTTTTCCGTCAAGGATGGTCCTCACTTCTTTCTCATATGTAACATTTAAAAATGTTCAGACCTCAACGTCCACCCCTACATACCTGTCACTTTCCGCCATTTTTGTTATCGCATGACCTGTTGAAGTGAAATCACTTGACCTTTTTGATGCACGTGCTGGAATTCATTCATTTTCTTTTCGGCTTAGTCCCTTTATTAATCTGGGTTCGCCACAGTGGAATGAACCGCCAACTTAACCAGCATATGTTTTATACAGCAGATGCCCTTCCAGCTGCAACCCATCATTGGGAAACACACATACATTCTAATTCACATGCATACACTACGGACAATTTAGCTTACCCAATTAACCTGGACTGCATGTCTTTGGACTTGTGGGGGAAACCGGAGCACCCGGAAAAAATCCATGCGAACAGAGGGAGAACATGCAAACTCCCGACAGAAATGCCAACTGACCCAGTCGAGGCTTGAACCAGCGACCTTCTTGCTGTGAGGTGATTGTGCTACCCACTGTGCCACCGCATCGCTCTGCATAATATATGTGGTAAATGAGTTTTTATCATAGTTTATGCACATTTTTCCTGATGGGATAAAAAGTTTATCCTACTGTAATTTTTCATTTCAACATTTTCAAAAATGTATGCAAATCTTGGCATTTCCATCCAGTATTTTTTTTATGCGATATTCCAAAATGTGCATAAAAATAGGTAGATGGAAACGCAGCTACTGAGTTTAGCTTAAACACATTAAAACCACACCTGAACAAGCACATCAAGGTTTTCTTGCAATCTTGAAACTTTCTGGCAAGTTTATTGAGGCAAGTTGGAGCTAAACTCTGCAGGACAGTGATCCCCTCACAAGCAGGAATTGACACCCCTGCGGTAAGCTATGATTCATCATCTCTAAAGTCAAAGGTCAGCCTTCAATGAAACTATTTTTTTATTCAAACGGGACTTTAAGCAGCAAGAAGTGTCAGGAGTGACAGTTAATCATGCGGAGATCCTGCGCACAGGCGTCTGAAATTAAAGTGCATGATACAGGTCATACTACATGTCACATTCATGACACATGCCGGAAACACTGTACAAAAGGACAGCAAGCAATATGATCATCTGTCAAAATGTAAAGCACGTAGATCCGGATAGCGGAAATGTGGTCAAGTCGAATTTGTGGTGTCAGCAGAATTTGTAAAAACATTAAGGGATACATACATTTTAAAAGTAATCATCATTCCTTTATTTTAAACTCTATATCGAACTGAAATACACAACAATACAATCATGAGTGTACTTAACACTACTTAATAAAACATACAAACATTTATTTGAACGCTTCCAATACCAGGAGTAGTGCTTAGTATCAGCTCATTCATTCATTCATTCATTCATTCATTTTCCTTTCGGATTAGTACCTTTATTAATCTGGGGTTGCCACAGCGGAATGAACCCGCAACTTATCCAGCATATGTGTTACGCAGCGGATGCCCTTCCCTGCCCTATTTAAAATGTTTGTTGTGATTTAACATGAGAACACATTACATGAATATATTCATTTATAATAGGCCTTACAAAAAGTAGGTTGATGTGTTTACATTACAATTTGATTGATCATACAAATTGATTCGTTGTTTGGTTGATTGGTTGATTTATTGGTTTAGTCTTATGAATAGATTGTTTGGTTGATTGATTATTTGGTTTATTAATTGAATGATTGAATGGTTTAATCTTATATATTGGTTGGTTGGTTGGTTGGTTAATTGATTGGTTTAATCCTATAACTTCATTGGTTGATTGATTGGTTAATTGGTTTAGTCTTATAAATTGATTGACTGATTAATTGATTGATTTGTCATATAAATTGATTGGTTGTTTGATTGTTTGATTGTTTGATTGTTTGGTTTGATTGATTGATTGATTGATTGATTGATTGATTGATTGATTGATTGATTGTCTCTTAAATTGATTGGTTAGTTCTATTAAATTCACCTTTCTAAAGCGCTTTTACAATGTAGATTGTGTCAAAGCAGCTTCACATAGAAGATTATAGTAAATTGAATCAGTTCAGTTTTCAGTGTTTAAGTTCAGTCCAGTTTAGCTCAGTTCAGTGTGGGTTAATAATCACTACTGAGAGTCCAAACACTGAAGAGCAAATCCATTGATGCGCAGCTCTACAGATCCTGAACCATGCAAGCCAGTGGCGACAGCGGCAAGAAAAAAAACTTCACCAATTGGCGAAAGTGAAGAATTAAAAAAACCTTGAGAGAAACCAGGCTCAGTTGGGCACGACCATTTCTCCTATGGCCAAACAATCAATCACTTTGGTTCATTGGAACTGGTTTACAGCAGCGACCACATGCTGACATTGAGGATCAACAAACTATTGGTAGTTGTATAAATACTGGCATACTAGTAATGCCAGTAAAGTGTTAAAAAATATCTTTAATTAATACTCAAGATTGTGATGTATTACTTTTAAAAATAATTATACACAATGCTGGCCATTACATACCTTTCTTTCAAAATTAGCTAACATTATCAAGATTAATTTGTTCTGACAGTTTACGCCTGAGCGATTGTCATATTTATCTATATCTAAATTACATTACATCTCAATTATAAATGAATTAGTAAATAAATAAATTATAAATAAATAGTGAGAAATGTCTGGATATTTTTTGGCTTGACTGTAAATAAACCCTCCCTCATGCTGATTTGGTGAACTATCTGAATGTGCACCTCCTGTACTTTGTTAGGTAAACATCATTAAAAAGTTTTTGGACTTAAGAAGAAAGAACATGGCAAGATTTTTATGCTAAAACTCATGCTGGCGATTTGTGCTCTGAAGCCGCCAGCTCTTACATCCTTATTACACATATTTCAGCTCTTTACTCTTCCATTTCCTGCACTCCTGCTTGATCCCCGCCGGAAAGTAATATCACACCGCCTCGCAATTACAGAATCGCAGAACAAAGCCATTGAATAATATGGATTTCCGTGGATTTATTTAATCAGCGCCAGATTGGAAAAGAAAGGAAAAGGAATGAGACGAGTGCAAATAAACAGTTAGGCCTCGCAGATTTATCAAAAGCCGAAATCAAGATGCGAAACTAAACAGGATAGAGCATTTATTGCACAGGGCCTGTGGTTATGGAACAGACTTGCTTTGGGGATTTTACATCTGCTGAATCAGGGTCGATCTCATTTAAAAGACATGCCATAAAATGATGTTTACTACCATGCTCCGCTATAGTTTATTGTTTATTACTTTTATTTTTTATATGTCATACTATGTGCTATACATTAAATCACCACTAAAGAGATCTTAACTGCCAGCCAGGAGTTCTAGAAGTCAATCCCCTATATATTTCACCCACATGAAAAAAATACTATAGTAATTCATAGTAAATACTATAGTGTTTTTGAATTATCCTACAGTAACTATAGTACTTGGATTGATCTGTTGTGGTGTACAACAGCTATATTAAAATATAAATGAATGACAAAATACTGTAGCTTTGGCAACTCAATGGCATATTATACAATACACCACAGTTCACTGCATACCTGCCAACATTTGTCTCTGAAAATCCGGGAGACGACCGCTGCAGAATTTGGTACTTTCTCAACTTTTCAAGTGCCGACGGAAGCGCCAGCCAATCGGCTCAGACACTAAGCTCAGACAGTAGCCGATTGCTGACTAATTTCATTGGCTGACGCTGCTATGACTATCGTATCAACCCCAACTTCAGACACGCCCTCTGTCAAGCGTTGACGCTGAAGCCCCGTGTCAATGGGGTGTTACAAATTGTACCAATCACATGAGGACCGGGGCAAGAGGTTGAAATTCCAGGAGTTTTCCGGAAAATGACAAACCGGGAGGTGGGTCTGAAATACAGGAGACTCCCGGGAAAAACGGGCAGGTATGGTTCACTGTAGTAAACTGCAAACCCAAATCAACTTGAGATTTACTTTGGCTTGTATTTCATTGCAGACAATATGAACACTAAACATTTTCTTTCATTTTATTTGCAAATATACATCGTGTCCTGTCATTCAGACCTGCAACACGTTCCAAAGAAAGTTGGGACAGGAACGATTTAGGGCTAGTAATCAGGTAGATTTGCTAAATAATGATGTGATTTGAAACAGGTGATGTCAACAGGTGATTGTTATTATGATTTCGTACAACAAGATTCAACAAGGTACTGGAAATATTCCGCAGAGATTTTGGTCCATATTGACATGATAGCATCACACAGGTGCTGCAGATTTGTCAGCTGCGCATCTATGATACAAATCTCCCGTTCAACCACATCATAAAGATTCTCTATTGGATTGAGCTCTGGTGACTGTGGATGCCATTTGAGTACAGTGAACTGTTTCTGTTTCTGTCATGTTCAAGAAACCAGTTTGAGATGATTTGGGCTTTATGACATGGTGCGTTATCCTGCTGGAAGTAGCCATCAGAAGATGTACACTGTGGTCATAAAGGGATGGACATATTCAGTAACAATACTTATGTAGGCTGTGGCATTGACACAATGCTCAATTAATGATCCCAAAGTGGGCAAGGAAAATATCCCCCACACCATTACACCACCACCACCAGCCTGAACCGTTGATACAAGGCAGGATGGATCCATGCTTTTATGTTATTGATGCAAAATTCTGACCCTACCATTCGAATGTTGCAGCGGAAACAGAGACTCATCAGACCAAACAATGTTTTTTCCAGTCCTCTATTGTCCAGTTTTGGTGAGCCTGTGTGAATTGCAGCCTCAGTTTCCTGTTCTTAGCTAACAGGAGTGGCACCCGGTGTGGTCTTCTGCTGCTGTAGCCTATCCGTCTCATGATTTGACGTTGTAACGAGTGGTTATTTGAGTTACTGTTGTCTTTCTGTCAGTGTGGGTTTCTTCTGAGCGCTTCGGTTTTCCCTACAGTCCAAAGACCTGCGCTATTGGTGAATTGAATAAACTAAAGTGGCCTCAGTGCATGAGTGTTTTCCAGTACTGGGTTACAGCTGGAAGGGCATCCGCTGTGTAAAACATTTGCTGGATTAGTTGGTGGTTCATTCTGCTGTGGCGACCCCTGATTAGTGAAGAGAATAGCAGAAGGAAAATTAATGAATATTGAATATATATATAGTTGAAGTCAGAATTATTAGCCCCCCTGTTTATTTCTAAGCATAATAGTTTAATAACTCATTTCTAATAACTGATTTATTTTATCTTTGCCATGATGACAGTAAATAATATTTGAATAGATATTTTTCAAGACTTTTCTATACAACTTAAAGTGACATTTAAAGGCTTAACTAGGTTAATTAGGGTAAATAGGCAGGTTAGGATAATTAGCGAGTTATTGTATAATGACGGTTTCTTCTGTAGACAATGAAAAAAGAATTGCTTAAAGGGGCTAATAATTTTGTCCTTAAAATGCTGTAAAGAAAAATTACAAAACTGCTTTCATTCTAGCCGAAATAAAACAAATAAAATTTTCTTCAGTAGAAAAATATTATCCAACATACTGTGAAAATTTCCTTGCTCTGCTAAACATAATTTGGGAAATACTTAAAAAAGAAAAAAAAATCAAATGGGGGTTAACAATATATATATATATAAATATTGTTAACCTGTAAAATATATATATATATATATATATATATATATTTGTTCTACATGTATGATATTCTGTTCTAAATAAATAAATAAAATATATACAGTAATATACACTTTATTGCAGTATGGTACAAAAACACATTAGTATTTTTTGTACTACAGTCATTTTTTAAGTACTCTAGTATTTATACAGTATTTTTCCATGTGGGATTCTAAACCACCTAACGGGGTTGGTATAATTGTCTGTGAGATTGTATTTAGTACAAACTATTCTTGTAAATCTATGAATTATATATTGTAACCTCTGAACGCTTTTAAAAACTCTTTTAATTTGCTTCTAAAAACATTATCAGTCCGGAGAAATGTATGAAGCGGCCTCTGGTGGATTTACTTGAAAGACATCAATCAAGCCTTTATTTGTCACATATACCTCCATGTATTCACATACACTGACATATAGTGAAATTGGACCCCCCCGACCATACACAAACATCACATTTCAGGGAAAGACAGGTCAACGGGAGGTAGCATTTAGAAAAAAAGGAAGCAAGATACATAAGGAAAGATAGGCAAAAAAAAAAAAACTCCCTCTCACCCTGCTCTTAAATTAGGGCAGAGTGTGACCAGGGAATTAAAAAAGCCTTGGCAGTAGCACATAAACACATAGACAAGACAAAACATTGCAACAGGGAATTGGAACAGGGGATGTGGATATAGTCCGGTAAGGGCGGGCAGCCATCCGTCCTGCAGCTGTGAGAAGCGCTGGTCACAGACCCGCCTACCCCCTCCAGTGGGTGAAAGCACACGAAGGCATTGGATAAGGGCTCGGTAATGAAAGTCTTATCTGTAGCTGTGTATGTGTGTGTGTGTAAGCCTGTAGAGTCCAACAGGTGTCCTTGACAGGGAGCAGGAATTTCAGAGCGTCTCCTTATCTTGCTATCCGAGAGAAGTTGTTTTTCTCCAGCCGAGGCCGTCTGGCTGGGAAAACACTGGGAGCCGAAAGAGAAGAAAGTATTTCAAATTTAGGTCAATATCTGCCAATTTTACAGATATTTAATGTCCGTCACTGGTCTCCAGTCCTGGCCAAATCTTGTTGCAAAGCCACTAATTTCACCCTGATGTTTTCAAATTTGCTGTCTAATACAGCAGTCTGATTAGCAGCATACCTGCCCATTATAGTTTCAATCAAGCTGGCCAGCTTGGTGGGGTTTTGAGCAGCACTGACTGCTTTTATCCATCGTCGATACCCCAGGGCCCCGCAAAAGCCCATCAGCAGAAACCCTGTTATCAAAGTTCCGAATAGGTAGATATCTTCAATATCCTCCAGGGACAGAGCAGCCAGGCACACGACACGCCACTTCTCCCACCCGTCCATCACGTATCCAGCTGCAAACGTCCCGGCAGGACAAGTGGGCTCTCCCGAGCCCAAACTTCTCGTTGAGAAGATGGTGTCAATCGCGTTCAGAGACCAGTTGATCAAATCCATAATTCCTTATTCGTTTGGATAGCAGGGCACGAAGAGCCTCAGAGATAGAATAAGACGAGACAAGGAGCCAGCCAGGGAAGATAAGAACCGGAGAGGGAAAAAGTGCGACCGCCTTCGTCGAGAGCCAAAGAAGAAAAAAAAACAAAAAAAACAATGGCATGCATGAGAAAACAAGGCCTAGACACATATTTGAGATTGTCAAAAAAATATAAACAGCGGCCTCCAGTGGATTTATGAAACAATATGCTGCCTCAGCCACGTATTTTTCAGTTCCCAACAATGCAGCTCTGGGCACATATCTAAAATGCTTCTTTTGTGTGTTCCTCACCCCGAAAAAGCTCTCCTCTGCATCAGTGTGATAAACATTGACTGAAAGTTTGTGCGTTTGACTCTCGTGTGTCACACTGTTTACTCCCCGAATGCTCCTGCTGTTTTTTTATTTTCCTTTAACTTTGGTGTTCGACCTTGTATTGGCGCTTGCGGCTAGATTTTATTTCCACATGACTTTGTGGGGGTTTTTTTTTCAAAGCTCTGCAATATTAATGCAGCCATAGTTGTGAAACAGAGTCCGGCGAGGTTGTTAAAGTTATGAGCATGTTTGACTTGCATAATCGTGTATAATCAAACACAGCCACTTGAGCGGTCTCCGAACGCCAATGCGAGTCTAATAGAGCATGACAGCTTGATTACAGCTCAGCCAATGGGACGCGCTATTATGAATAATGTATCTTAATTATTCCTACTCTTCCTCGCGCTTCCTCCCAGGTGATAGCGCACAACCAAGCATGCACTCTTATTTATAGAGTCATTATAGCAGGCATGCCAGAGATGCATTTGCATGTTATCAGTATTCATGAAACGCCATAAATATGAGGTCCTTTGTCAGATAACAGCTCGGCTTCCAATTTAAAGTGTGCATGCTGGCGTGAAGCAGCGTTTTAATGTCCCACCGTTTTCAAGGGAGCTGTTATGTGCTGCTTTATCAATTAGACTAATAGCCGACCTGAAGAGCATGTGCATGTGTGAATTAGGGCTGCACAATATATCGTTTCAACGTTGATATCGCAATGAGTGAGTCTGCAATAGTCACATCGCAGGATCTCAAGCGAATACATGTGAGTTTAAACAAATTAAACACAGGAGATTATAATGTTTGCCACATTAACAAAGATTAATTGTGTTAAGTTGTTTATGCAGTGTTATTTTACATTTTATAACTGAATTTCTGTACCTCAATACTGTTAAAATCCAATGAAAACAATAACGTGCTTTTTTTATTTGAATCGTTATTCTATTGATTTTATAAGTGCTCATTTATATTATTGTGTGTGCATGTATATGTGTATATATATATATATATTAATGGTGGGCCATTATCGGCATTAACGTGCTGCGTTAATGCGAGACTCTTATCGGGCAATTAAAAAAAAAAATCATTGTTAATCTATTTTCAAAGTTGGACTGGGAGCTGGGTCTATTCTACGCAAGCTATGATGACTTTCACCTTGATATTTTAGCGCAGATGTACACCTGGCCGAATTGCACTGTAGGTGGCGAGAACGAGTCCTCGAACCTGTGTGTATTCCTACTGTGAAATGACCACATCAAACATGACG
>CAIGQZ010032580.1:2976970-2989002 GCA_903798205.1 Danio tinwini | reverse complement strand
TATATATATATATATATATATATATATATATATATATATTTACTTACGACTGACTGAAATGTATTTGTATGAATTAGCCACTAAAGTGACAAAATGTAAAATAACTGTTTCCTCATGAAATCAGGCTCAGCATTCTATCGATATCTCACGATAATTCATAACTTTTTGATTTAGCTACTAATTCATATGAGTTTGTACGATCTAATATGTACAATTTAGTATGATTGCTTATCCCCAAATTACAGTTGTGTTTAGGGGTGGGGTTTAGTGCCACGCCTTCTTTTTAAAAAAACATACATTTGCTTACAACTGAACTTGTATGAATTTGTACGAATTAGCCACTAAATTAAGAAGACATAAAAACGTTACGTTTCCTTGTGAGATCAGGCTGGGCATTCCAATGCTATCTCACGGTTATTTCGTAACGTTTTGATTTAGCGGCTAATTCGTTTGAGTTTGTACAATTTAGTATGATTTGCTTGTCCCCCAATTACGATTGGGTTTAGGGGTGGGGTTTAGTGCCACACCTTTTTTTTTTTTTATCTTACATTTTCTTACAACTGAACTTGTATGAATTTTTACGAATTAGCCACTAAATTAACAAGACGTAAAAAAAAATGTTAATTTTCTTGTGAGATCAGGCTGGGCATTCCAACGCTATCTCACGGTTATTTCATAACTTTTTGATTTAGCAGCTAATTCGTATTTTGTACGATCTCATTTGTACAATTTAGTAGGATTTGCTCATCCCCCAATGACGGTTGGGTTTAGGGATAGGGTTTGGTGCCACCCCTGCTTTTAAAAATTGTAAACTGAATTCGTTCTAATTAGCCACTAAACTGACGAAATGTAAAATAGTTATGTTTCCTTATGAGATCAGGCTGGTAAATCTTACATTTAGGCCTAACTGTTTAACAAAAGTCGATGAAGTCTGTAGTGCGCATCAGTAAACACAAATGTGCTGCTGCATTGTGTTTGGGAAAAACAGCACTGGGTGACAGACGCCTCATGAATACTGATGCCTCTCAGCTGTACAAGAGCCCAATCATCAGACTCACGACTGGAACAAAAACGCCTGACTGGACCTTCCACACAGAGCGGTTCAGAGATCAGGAACACACAGACCAAAACACACACTCGCCGAGACACCGACACTTGTGTTCCTGAGCCAGAGAAAATCAATGGGGAGGAAATGCAGCAGAGCAGGATCTCTGCACAAATCGAGCCAAACCGGGTGACACTTTAAAATAAGGTTTCATTAATTCACGTATTTTATTAATCGTAATTTAACATTTACTAATGCATTGTTAACATCCAAATTTAGAATTGTTAACATTAGTTAATGCATTGAGAGTAAACTTGAACTAACAATGCACAACTGTATTTTTATTAACTGGCCTGAACAAATACACTCTAATAAATGCATTGTTCATTGTTTGTTCATGTAAGTAAATACGTTAGCTAACAACAGTATGCTGTTAAATTAAAAGCAAATAAGAACAACCCAGCTTATTCTGCAGTTTTTAACCCCCAGTTTGTGCAGTTGAGAGTATGAGTATGAGAGTAAGCCAAAAACCATCAGACCATTTGGTATGCGCATTAATCCACATTTACAAAATTTAAACATAAACCTGGACATATTAAGTCAAATACACTTCAGTTCCCTGCCTCATTAGAATCTAAAGAAGACCATAATCAATATGGATTTAGGACATCAGAAGAAAGTCGTCCCAATCTATACAGACAACAATATTTGGATATTAGAAGCCAATATTTTCAGCACTCACCTATTTTTACAGATGGTTCAAAGGTGGAAAATGGCGTAGCAGCAGCAATGGTGACTGGGCAACAACATTATGGAATCAGTCTGCCTAAAGAATGCTCCATATTCACACCTGAAGACCGTGCTTTACTTTTAGCATTGGAGTATATTGAAAATGTCAAAAAAAAAATCTATAATTTTTACTCCAAATCATGCCTCCAAGTTATGGAATCTTCAAAAAATGATCTTCCTGTGATTGATAATATTTTAACTAAAGTTCACCATCTACAAAATCAGTTTTATCACATCTTTTTTTTTTTTGCTAGGTTCCAGGACATGTCTGGTCTTCAGGAAACGAATGAGCTGATGCAGCTACTAAAGACGCTTTGAAGGAAGTGGTGAACAAATGGCAAATTCCTCCATCGGAGATGAGACCTTTGATCAATGTTTAAATTTTAAACAAGTAGCAAGAGGAATGAGATACATTAGAAAATAATAAATTACATGAAATTCAACATGAAAAATCACACCGAATTTTAAGACATTTTAAGACTAGATTTGATCAAGTGGTTTTTACCAGATGTCGTATTGGACATACGAGAATGACCCATGTTTTTTTGTGAAACCCCTATTCAGTGTTTGTGCTGCACAATTCCCCTTACTATAAAACACATTTTACTGGACTGTCCTGGTTTTAACGATTCCAGAAAACGTTTTTATGAAATGAACTCGCTTATGGACATTTTTTGCAAAGTGACACCAGAAACGATTTTAGAATTTTTATCATGTATTAACACAAAAAATCTTATTTAATTTATGTATTCATTTGTTTGTTGATTTTTAATTGTGCATTTATTATTGAAATGTTTCTGCCATGAAAACAGCCTTAGTTGCTGACATGGCAATAAATAAAAAACACATGCATACGTTAATTAACAACCTAATTGTAAAGTGCTTCTGAATATGATTTCTGAGTGCATTTATTGACACATTTCTTAAATTGGTTATCCTTAAGCCAGCAATGCATGAGGTCATGTAAATGCATTAACCCTGGGACAAGTCGCGTACAAACACATAATCTGAGGGGTGAATGAGTTTATGTGAGTGTTTTACACTGATGTTTGAATTGTATACCATGAGAATGCTTAAATAGTGGCATTGTGACTTAATGGGTAACACAGTCATTGTACAGCAAAAAAGAAAAAAGTCCCTGGTTTGAGTCCTGGCTGAGTTTGTGTTGGTTTCCCCCACAGTTCAAAGACTTTATGCAATAAATTTTAAAGCCCAATAAATTAAGCAAACTCAAACCATTTGATAACCTTTAATCAATACAGGCTCATTGTGAAAATGTACCCCAGTATAAATTTCTGGAGAGAAGGCGAATTATGTAGCCAGAGCTATGTATGGCTTGCATTTCATCTTTAAAACAAACGCTATGAGGTGGTATGACACCGCTGACCACATCTGTACATTTTAGCGCAACCAGCTTACCTTTTGTGTGGACTGCTTTTCCGCTGTTATCACTTTGCCCAGTTGCTCGCCACATTCATCGGCAACAACAGGGTTCAAGTCTGGTTAAGAATGTTTCCAGGAAGCAGGTAAAACTAAAACAAAAAGCAAAAAATTAAATAAGTAAATAACAGGGTGAGAATGTTGTAAGATCTGAAAACGTGGTAAAAATCAGGCTGCTGCGAGGGCTTTTCTTTTTCTGGATTGCTTTTATAATCACTGGTTGGGTTTAGGGAAGGGATGTATGGGGCAACCGGTTAGTCAGTCAGTCATTCAGTCGAAAGCCGCCTCTGTTGGATATATGCAAGAACAGCACGTGTGAATAGCACTCGCAAGATAAATTTGAGATCTGAAAAAGGAAAATCTGGAAAATCATTTGCACCTCTGAGGAACAGGGAAAGTAAAGGTTCTGGAAATAAACGTTTCTCAAATTGGGAGATTTTGAATGATTTCTATACAGTATATCTCTGTTTTAAAGTTTCACTGTTTTTCATTGGGTGAATGATTTACTCAAGCCTCTGAAAACTCAGAGCACTGATCATCAACTGGTGGCCCAAATTCGACTGGATAATTGTGAGGATCAAAAAGAAAATAGTGGTCCACACTATTAAAGCAACTAAAACAGGTTTTAGCGTAAGTGAAGACCGGGTGGGGTGTAGGCGGAGAGCGCGCGACGTGTGTGTGATGAAGAGCAAGGAGGGATGCGGTGGAGAGGGGTGCGCAACGTATTTGAGAAGCTGGAGGGAGACGGGTGATTTCCGGGATATGATCATTCATTTGTGGGCATCCGGGAGTCTCTATGCATTTGCAGGAGACTCACAGAACTTCTGGGAGACTTGAGATGTCTGCCTCAGGACTAAAAAAAGGAGGAAAAACAATCTGGCACAACTTAAAATAGCATGGTAATTAAATAACCTGGTACCAGAACAAAACAGGTCACAAATAATGTTCGCACATCAAATAAAATGTTAAGTGGGCTTGAATTCAAATCACAATGCTGAAACGGGCTACTCACAGTGCTTAATCAATGGCTAAAGTTACATTTCCCCTTGTTGACTTAGCCTAATTAAGTTGAGGCAAAATATCTATCACCCCTAGTGGTTGACTGTGGTATAGGTGATGGGAGCCTAAATCAAATGCCTTCAGTTTGGTAATGAAATTGAAAAAGTATAATCATTAAACATAATGTTAAGCCAAAATGAGATTTTTTTTTTTTTTTTCTTCTTGGGTGTCCGGTAAAACTCTGGCCCTCTGACAAATATAGTTGATGACCCCTGACTCTTTTGACTTGTTTTTAGTCAAACTTAGTCAAAATTTTTAAATTAAGAAGTGAAGTAAAAAAAATAATAAAACATTGTCCTGTTTTCAGAAATTATGTCAAGTTTTTCAGCCTGATCTCACGAGAAAATGCTAGTATTTTACGTTAGGAATAGGTGTTTTTCGATTGTCTACAGAACAAACCACCTGCCCAATACTGCCTAATTATCCTGACTTCCCTAATTAATTCAGTTAAGCCTTTAAATTTCATTTTACCCAAAAACTCTAGTATCTCACAAATTAACAGAAAAAAAATTGTATACACTGTCGCCATGGCATTGACAAAAGTTAATAAACTTGGTTAGTAAAACTATTCTGTGTTATAGTATATAATTAATATAATATAATTTGCATTGAAGGAAAAATCTGTTTACCCAAACGCATATTGCAATTTCTCTAGCATCTCTGAGCTGGATTTACAACAACAGAAACTTTCAATCCATTTAGAATAGTGTGGATTATGACAATGTCTCCATATGCGTCTGTGATAATGATGATGACATCAGTGAGATCCTGCCTCATCATGCATCAGATGATCACATGACCTCTGCAAATCTGTCAGTCACATGTCAGTGGGAGCAGAAACGTATGCCTCCCTCTGGCCGCTTATACATGATCATATTACAGCCTTGTAACTCATTCCTCTGTATATTGATATTTTCCGTGGGATGCTTCGGTTTGACCAAAAGCCTATTTTGAGCACAGGCCTCCTGAAGGCAGCAGTTCTCGCTTCACTTTGGATGGAGACCCACATGTGGTAGAAGCGTGGGATTTTTTTTTAGATGTGGCTAGTTTAGTATTCATTTTATACTGTGCATAATGCATTAATGCTTTCTTATATTATGTTTTTTTTTTAGTGTGTGTGTGTGTAGTGTTTATTAAATATATTAAAGGGGGCCTATTATGCAAAAATCACTTTTATAAGGGGTTTAAGCACAGGCAGCAGTGTGTGAATATAACCAACATATAATGTTAAACATTTGATAATTCTATTTGTTATAATCACACTTGATAGAAACAGTCTGCAGAAACACTTTGATTGACATTCTCCTGTTGTACGTGTCATCGGGGAAAGCCCCGCCCACTAGTGACCATCTCTCCTTTATTAGCATAAACAACCCTGAATGAGAAGCAGCCATCTGCCATCTGCCATCCGCCCTCTTTTAAAAAAAATGCATCTCATTTGAATTTAAAGTGACAGTCGCCAAAATAGCACAATTTGGATCAAAGTCTATAAGGGTCAGTTTCAGAGAGCTATAAAACATTATTTGCATGAAAAGTTGATGAAGAGCTGAAACTTCACACACACACACACACACACACACACACTAGGGCAGAGCTATTCAATTGGCAGTCCGCGGGCCAAACCCGGCCCCTGAAGCAGTTTCTTCCAGCCCTCCAAATAGTGTGACCAAGACATCAAAAATTAATTTAGCTCAGTCGAAAAACGGCCGCTATAGTTATGAAGTGACGTGCGTCTGTTCAATACAGCACCAGCTGCAGTTGAAGGCTGCGTAGAGCGTGAGTCACCTGACATTGAGTAGCGCGAGCAGTCGAAAACATTTGGATACATAGGACCAATTCCAATCCTACCCCTTAGCCCTTACCCTTACCCTACCCCTCGTTTTGCGCTTTCCCGTGAAGTGGTAAGGGTGTCTCAATTCTCTTTAGCTTAAAGGCGTATGGCTAAGGGAAAGGAGTAGATAGCCCTTCGATGAAGTTTTAAAGGACCACATTCGAAACCAAGGAGTAAGAAAATTACCCAGAATACACCAGCTACAATGGCAGTTTCGCTGCACACGGAAGGAAAGACACAAATTAGTATTTTTTTGTCATTATTACGAATTTTTACAACAAACAATCACATGATTTAATATATTCATAACCGCGTTCGTGTTTTACCGTCATGCTTAAAAAACCCGCTAAATTTCACGATCTATAATCCATAATAACTCCTGTACAGCAGTCCCACAACATTCTGAGACTCGATAACACTGGAACACCCTGTCAGAAAAGTCTAGTGGCTGAGAATGAGGTTTTTAGTGTCTGCTATAATGTTAATGTTGTTTTTGGTGTGTTTACATATGAATATGGCCACGGTGTAAATGCGCAGTATAGATACGATCTTATTGCCACATTAGATCATTATGAGAACATATGCCTTCAGTGATTTCCTGAAGATGAATACCAAAAAAAAAAATAACACAACTGTAATAACTACAGCAGTCGCGATCGTCTGATCTCAAATGAAGCAAGAGATCATGATGACATATGATGACGTGTGCAGGTGCTGTAGTGCTGTCCCAATTCGAAGGGGTAAATTTTGAAGCCCTTCCCCTTCACACTCGTTTTTAAGGGCCATGGGGAAGGGGTACAAAAATAGAAAAAATTAAATAAAAAAAATAATAATAATAAAATTGGGATTGGGCCTTAAGCTTAAAGGCTCCTCAATGCCGCATTTCTGTTTCATGAAACAAAACTGCTGCAACTAAACAAAGTTATGCCACCTGTGCACTAGTTTAAAGTTCAGAGCTTATAGCTACACCAAGGCTAATACGCACACACACTGGATTAACTATTCACATATCGCGTCTTTTCCGTGCGAGAGTTTGTTATTTCCAATGTTTATATGCGATATATGTCAATATGCGTGCACTCGCGCCTTCCAACGCACTGAGTAGAAAACATGTCACGCCGTACGTAGCGGTGAGAGTTGTGCGTTGCTTTCAGTGCAATGTAAACAAAAGATATGTTAGACGAATGATTACAAATTATTAAAATTATTGTATGTATGAACACAGATAATAACAACAGTTCATTTAAATACTTAGCTAATATAAAGCTTAAATTTACATTAGACGTGATAACCGTGTAACCATGATTATTCTTTTAGGCTATGTAATCGTACAACCAAAATCTATATGTAGAAGAAGCCTACTTGAGCAATGCATTGCTTTTGTTGTACTTTTGAAATACATTTTTGGTCAAGCTTTTAATTAACAGTATTAGTGTTTCTGCAACTTTAACTTGTTTTGATATGTTTTAACATGTTTTTTTTATTGATATGTGTTCTTTTGCCTGTTATCTCTTATTGTAAAGCACTTTGTGACTCAATGTCTGGGAAAGGGGCTATATAAATAAACCTTTACTTACTTTACTTACCACTTCCTCTACTGAGAAACCCTGAAAAGTGAATGTGTCCATAATCTCCAATAACTAAACGCAGCATGTTGAATGGTTTTTGGGAATCTCTGATGAAAGCACAGGACCATTGACGGCATCTGAGCACGGCTGCAGGGAATGATGGGATTGGGATTAACCTGCTTTTTTTTTCAGTCTGCCATTCATCTTCATTCAGAGAGAACAGCTTTAATCCAGATCTCTTCTCTCTCCACCATCTGTCCTGTAATCCCGCTAGCGTGACGTTTGCTGGAGCATCCATGTAGACATGGGCCAGCATAAGATCCTGGCGGTATTTATTCATTCATTTTCCCTCAGCTTAGGTATTGATCAGAGGGTGCTACGGTGGAATGAACCGCCAACTATTCCAGCATATGTTTTACGCAGTGGATGCCTTTCCAGCCACAAGCTAGTACTGGGAAACACCCATACACTCTCGCATTCGCACACACACTCATACACTACTACCGATTTAGTTCATTTAATTCCTCTATAGCGCATGTGTTCGGACTGTGGGTGAAACCGAAGCACCCGGAGGAAACCCACGTCAACATGAAGAGAACATGCAAACTCCATACAGAAATGACAACTGGCCCAGCCGGGACTCGAACCAGCGACTTTCTTGCTGTGAGGAGACAGCCGCCCCATTCTGATTTATTCATTTATTCCAGGGATGTCCAAACTTGGTTCTGGAGGGCTGGTGTCCTAGAAAGTTTAGCTTTAATCCTAATCAAACCCAACTGAACCCACTAATCAAGCACTTACTATATTCTAGAAATTTCCTGGCAGATGTGTTGAAGCAAGTTGAAGCTAAACTCAGCAGGACACTGGCCCTCCAGGACCGAGTTTGGACACCCCTGATTTATTCATTCATTCATTCATTCTCTTCTGCTTTTCCGGGGCAGGGTCAGGGGGTAGCAGTCTCAAGAGAGAACCCCAGACTTCCCTCTCCCCAGATACTTCCTCTAGCTCCTCCAGGGAATCCCGAGGCGTTCCCAGACCAACCGAGAGATAGAGTCCCTCCAGTGTGCCCTGGGTCTTCCCCGAGGTTTCCTCCCAGTGGGACATGTCTGGAACACCTCCCTACGTAGTCGTCCAGGAGGCATCAGAAACAGATGCCCGAGCCACCTCAGCTGACTTCTCTTGATGTGGAGGAACAGTGACTCTACTCCGAACTTCTCCTAGGTGGCAGAGCTCCACACCATATTTATAAGGGTGCACCCTGCAAAGGAAACTCATTTCGGCCGCTTTATACAAGATCTTGTCCTTTCGGTCATGACTCAAAGCTCATGATCATAGGTGAGAGTAGGAAAGTAGACTGACTGGTAAATCTAGAGCTTTGCCTTTCAGCTCAGGGCCTTATTTTACCACAACAGACCAGTATTACTGCTACTGCTGCACCGACATTCAAAGAGCCCCTATTTTGCATTATAAAAGGTCATATTTTGGTTTTAGGGGTCTCCAGCAACAGGCTGATATGCGTGCAAGGTCAAAAAACACTTTCATTGTCTTATAATATGCATTTATTTTTACCTAATTATCCCAACAACTCCCATATGATTTGTTCAGTGATTCATTTGTTCCCAAACCCCTCCATAGCGCATCGCTAATCTGCACTGATTGATCCGATGTTGGCAGGCAGTCAAGAAGCGTAATACTGAGAGTGGACCAAAGCATGTCAAATGATCGGTAATTAAAAGGGGGAAAAAGGAAAAATAGAATAAATATATATTTTTATATTACACACACATCGGATGTTTGTATTTGCAGCAGCTCCACGTCTGCAACTTCATGCATTGGGTAAAATTTGACTGTTTAGTCTCAGTTTTCAGTCCATTACTTCCACTGTATCTGTTCATCTGAGGGAACGGAACCAACCCTGTGACGTCAGGCACAGCGATATTTTAAGATAGCGGCGCCCTAGGTCTAAAATCTATGGTAAACATGCCGTTTTCTGTTAAATGGTTACATTGAGTTTGTTTATTATATTTTCATTAAAGTGGAATCCAATGTACAAAATAATGTAAACTTGACTGAGTGCTTCATTTTCCCTTTAAAGAATCAATAGCTGTACCCCCAGCTGTATGTTTTCATTCACTTATTGCTGTGTAACACACTGATAGAAGGTCATTTTCAAAAAACGATAATAGAGGCTCGTTCAAATATTTCAGAACAGTACCCTGGTAGCAAAAGAGTCTGGCCCAGATTTGGTATAAATCTGGCACGGCAGGCATTCATCCTGCACTGGCATACTGCATGTAAACCAAACATGGCCCGGGTTTGGAAGAGGTGGCACCATCTTTAAGGCGACACACAAGATTTGGGCCAGATGTAAAATGTAGTATTTGGCCCAAATGTTAATAATTGATATGTGGGCCACATAAGTTTGGCCTATATTGACCCACGTTTTAAATTCGTTGAAAAAATTTTTGAATAAAGAAAAAAAATTCTACCAATCAGGTCGCTTTGAGAAAAAGAACACTCATAATGTGTCTAAAGCGCAATGCATCATGGGTTTATCAATTTCATTGCAATTATGGGCTTACTCACACTATGGTATCCGAACCTTGCCCAGGCCCCTTTTTCCAGATCGTTTGAGAAGTGTGAGTGTTATGAATCTGGCTTAGGCACAGTTCACTTGGGCGGCCCTGGCCCGGTTGGAAGTGGTGGGCCTGAGCACGGTTCTTTTGGGCTCAGGCACGGTACACTTACAATGTGAGTGCAAGCGTGCCTAAGCACGAAACTGAAAGCGAGACGTGACTTTTAAGAGACTGTTTGATATGGGTTAATTAATCATTCGTACTGTTCAATGAACGCAAACTGTCGTCGATTATTAAATATGCAAATCCCTCACTGCACCACAGCTGCGCCTTCAGCAAACTTCCTAATTCCTGCAGCACGAGGACTTTATGATTGTTTATGAGCGTTAAAAGTGGCAGATCTGTTCAGCAAAATATTAGACTGCGTGTCACCGCATATCAAACGACTTAAACGATATAACTAAAGAAATCTCCACTGTGCTGAGCGAGAGCGCTTACTGAGGAGCGCATCATCGACGACGTAAGCACGCCCAGGCCCAAATGTAATGTGAGTGCGGGCCGCCGGGGGAGACGGGAGGGGGGACAAGCGTGCTTTGGCCCGTTTCAAGGCAACTGTACATAGTGTGAGTACGGCCTTTGACACACCAACCTATCTGTCCCAGTTATAAATTTATTAACTTGGCTGAGACTTGACCCAGATATGGTCCATGTTTGGCCCTTGTCTGGAAGCCAGACTTGGTCCAGTCATGTATCGTAATTCACTGCAGCATGCGGGCCAAGCAAATGCTGATTGTGTGGGCCAGAGCTGGGCCAGATAAATTTAGCTATGTGGGTAGCTTTTGATACACATGGTCCTTTTCTGCTGGAGGTACCGTTGCCCTAAAAAACAAAATTAAATAATCGTTAAAAAGAAAAAAACAAACAAACAATAGGAATGGTTTAACAGAAAATGTTAGCAGTTTTACAAACCTTGACTTTTCCAAACTGCTGTAAACCTTGAAACTCCCTTATCGTCCCTTGTCTACGTCCATGTGATATTCATTCACCTCCTTCACCACCATCTTCATCTTCTCGGCTTCCAGGAAGGGTAAACCACATCAGCACTTTACACAAACTGAGCTCCATCAGGACTGGATAATGCTAAAACTTTCATGAGCTCTCTCTCTCTCTTCACTATACAGCAAAATGAAGTTGTAGCCATTACAGCCGTTCTCCTACATTACAGCCATGTGACGGCAGCTATAAATTTATTTCTGCAGCATCTATACTTATTTTTTTACCTCCACCGTTTCAGAGAAGTTGAGTGCTGACAACACGTTTGTTCAGAAGAAGTTTGTTGCGCTTTTATGTTTGTGCAACATAAAAACTTTCAAAAGTTGCAGCACTTGCGATCGCGGCCAGATTTCACGTTCTGTGCTGATTTTTAATGGTGTAATAAACAAAAAAACACTTACAAAACGTCTTCAGAGACACATGCAGATTCTCACAACACACAAAAATACAGAAATGCATGTGATTGGCTGTGGGACTCTTGATTGGCTGTTTGCTGCACTCATGTTGTGTAGTTGGCTGTTTGTGGGACTCCTGTTTTTATGTGATGGCCTGTTTGCTGCACTTGTGCTGTGTGATTAGCTGTTGGCTGGTTGCTGCACTTATGTGTCATGTGATTGGCTGTTGCTGCACTCATGTATCGTATGATTGGCTGTTTGTTGCAATCATGTGTG
>CAIGQZ010032580.1:2938292-2959681 GCA_903798205.1 Danio tinwini | reverse complement strand
ACCTACTCCTGAACCTTACCTTAACCATGTAGTTGCCTTATATAATACAGTACTTACATAAGTACACGTTAAACAACAATGTAATATAAAGTGCAATCAAGTGTTATAGAGTATTTTAGTAGCTATTGTTTGCCAAGCATTCTGCTACTGTTTTTAGTCATGCTTTGATCTCCAAATGTATGTGATATCACAATCCTGCAGCAAAAGCTTAAGAAAAGCACTGAGCTCCAGCAGGCCGTCCACATACACACATGCAATAGTGATAAAATCCCACTGTTGCTTTCAGCCAGAGTTCCTCACGCATCCACCCACTGCTGTTTTATTTGTGTGTCATTGAACAATCTCTGCAGTTATTCTGTTAGCCCTTGATCTGTTGTTATTGCTGTTTTTACCTCTCGTTGTGCTCCTTCCAGCTCCACCATCCGCTATGGCTGCTGCATTATGTATGAGATAGCGAGAGGCAGAAAGAGCATAAAGCAGCGGAGGGGTCTCTGTGTCGTTCATGAGGGGGCTTTTGCCTTTTTTTGTTTTCTGCTGCTCTGCAGCGCTTCACTTCGGGTCAATAACTCAAGCCTCGGGCCTGGCGCTGCAGGAAGGCCAGCGCACATTACCTTCCTATTACTCCCCCACTTACAATTACCATTAATGACTTTCTCTCTCTGACAAGCCATCTCTCACTCTTTCTGCAGTCTGCTGCACTGTGCTGTGGGGACTGCGGGTAATCCCAGGTTCACTGTGCATGGAGAAACACTGCAACTACTGTAACTATTCACTTGTTGGCTCTCACAGATGAAGAGTATAATAATGGGGAAATTGCTTTTCTGCCCAAAGGGTAGTAGAAGCATATCTAGTGCAGGTCTGTGTCCCTCTGCTTTTATCCATTTTAGATTCAAATGGCCCTCATATTTTTCATCTTCAATCACCTCACTGGCAGAAGCCAATTACCATCTTAAGGGGGGTAGGTAAAAATCGATCTCTGACTTATTATGTAATATGATCTAATTTCTGAACTTATAAATCAATTGACTTTTTGGTCTCTATTTTAACAATCTATATGCATAGTCTAAAGTGCATGGCGCAAAAGCTCTTAAAGCATGTCTGAATCCACTTTTGCTATTTCAAGAACAGGAAAAACGGTCTGTGCATCCAGCGCATGGTCTAACAGGGTTGTCCTTATTCTCTTAGTAAGTTATGGGTGTAATGTGAAGGGGACGCTGACAACTGAGGTGCAGATCCAAGTGCAGGTTTATTGGGAGAATGGTCAGACAAGCTACGGTCAACACAGGGGCAAACAGATGTATGCAAGCAATCCAAAGTCGTGGTCATTAAACAGGCGAATGGTCAAAAGGCGGGCAGCAGACAACGTAAATAAACTAATCAACAAAGCAAGGGTCTAACACGGCAAGGAAATGGCATTGTAATGTTCACAAAAAACAGGTAAACAAGACTCAGCACTGATGTGTGTGTGTGTGTGTGTGTGTGTATGTGTGTGTGTGTGTGTGTGTGTGTGTGTGTGCGCGCTGTATAAATAGTCCTTGTAATCAATTCAATTCACCTTTATTTGTATAGCGCTTTTACAATGGAGATTGTGTCAAAGTAACTTCACATAGAAGATCATAGTAAATAGAAGAACATAGTAAATTCATAGTAAAATTAGTTCATGAGCAGCTCCCAGTCGTGAATGTGTGTAATCTACCGAATGAGGAACAGGTGCGTGTGAGCGCTGCATGACTGGATATGCAGTTCATGTAATGGCGAATTTGTAATCCGTTAGCAATCTGCAGCTGCTAGATCGCTGATAATCATAACAATGGGTGTGTTTTGGGTGCAATGTGCATTAAATCAATTAGAGTTATATCTCCCATTTCCTTTAAGGGTGAGTTGGGGTTCGCTATTTGTCCATGGCGGACTTTGTTAGCAGAAAAACTGAACGTTTCGCTGCAGAAACTCCTTATCTTGTCAAGAGTTTCAATCTTATTTATAGCAAAAACCTCTTATTGATCTTGTTTTAAGAATAATTTACCATGCAAGATTAGATTGTGTAAGATTGTTATGATTGTTTTAGGATTTATCTTTTTGTCTCATTAAAGTTTAAAGTTAGGTGTTTTACCTGCAAATTTAACCTAATTTCAATCTAAGACCTAGTTTAAGACCAGCCTTGTGTGATTAAGACTTTATTTAGAGATATTAAAAAAAACTTAATCACACTTATGCAGACATTTCAAGTTGGGGAAAGTAATTTACGGGGGGGACATAGATGATTTGCGGTAGTTTGCGGGAAATATGTGGGTGAGAGGTGCACAATGTATGTGGAGAGCGGAAGATGCTGTGAAGTGGTGAGTGGCGTATGTGAAGAGTTTGGGGGGGAGGGGTGATTTGCACGACGTATGTGAAAAGTGGACCTGGGGGGGGGGGGGGTTGTGGAGATGAGTGAGTTGAGTTCCCCGATTTATTTGAGCACCGTAAGATGGGGGATGCATAACATATTTGAAGAGTGGGGGGAGACACACGATTTCCGGGAGGTTATCATTTGTTTGCAGGAATACTTCAGGTTGACTTGGGATGTCTGTTTATGCTTTTTCTGTAGAGACAAAATACATTGATCACTATTGAGGAAACGGGTCTGCTCGTGTGCAGGTTTAAGGGCTGGTCACACTAAGCATCTTCGTATCAGGGGTCACCGATCTCTGTACTGGAAGGGTTGGTGTCTCTGCAGAGTTTAGCTTAAACCTGCCTCAACACACCTGGAAGCTTCAGGTACACCTACGCTGTTTCTCAATATGCGTTCTTAAGTGATCTTGCATCCTTGTGTTCATGTGTGAAGTCATCATCGACTGACAAAGTTTAGTTCCAAAACTCATGACAGCAAGGACCTGTGACAGAACCCTGATGCATTCTTGATATCAAGGTTGCATCAAATTTATTATTGAGCACAGTGCTTGCTCTAGAAGTCCCAGAAGTCATTGTGGCTAAATAATTAAGGTGGGAATGACAACATTTTATTAAGTTTAGAGATACAACTTATTTCTTTTAGGAGTTTTCCTAAATGAAACAGTAAAAGTAAACATTCACATGAAAATCTTAAGGCAGATACACATTAATGGTGTTTATTTGATGAAATTCATATTAAAATCTGTTTTATTTGTATTGTTGAAAGTATATTTGTACAACTTCTGTGCATGTTATATATACACTCACTGGCCACTTTATTAGGTATACCTTACTAGTACTGGGTTGGACCCCATTTTGCCTTTAGAACTTGTCATGTTCAAGAAACCAGTCTGAGATGATTTGCGTTATCCTGCTGGAAGTAGCCATCAGAAGATGGGTATAATGTGGTCATTTGCAGCAGAAATTGAGACTCATCAGACCAGGCAAAGTTTTTTCCAATCTTCTATTGTCCAATTTTGGTGAGCCTATGTGAATTGTAGCCTCAGTTTCAGCTTGGACGCATTGTGTGTTCAGAGATGCTCTTCTGCAGACCTCGGTTGTAACGAGTGTTTATTTGAGTTACTGTTGTCTTTCTATCAGCTCAAACCAGTCTGGCCATTCTCCTCTGACCTCTGACATCAACAAGGCATTTGCACCCACTGAACTGCCGCTCACTGGACTTTTTTTTTCAGACCATTCTCTGTAAATCCTAGAAATAGTTGTGCAAGAAAATCCCAGTAGATCAGCAGTTTCTGAAATACTCAGACTAGCTAGTCTGGCACCAACAACCATGCCACGTTCAAAATCACTTAAATCCCCTTTCTTCCCCATTCTGATGCTCGCTTTGAACTGCAGCAAATCGTCTTGACCATGTCTACATGCCTAAATGCATTGAGTTACTGCAATGTGATTGGCTGATGTTGCATGAAAGCTGTCATGTTTAAATAATTTTTCCATTAAACTCCATGAAGGTCATTTTTTCGCAGTCTCCCGGGTTCATTCTTCCAAGGTAACTCTTCAAGATAAGGTCTCCACGAGAATGAAAGTCTATTCTCTGTGTTCTTGGGATTGATAAACTGCCCTAGTAAGACCTTGATTAGCTTTTTCAGGTGTGTTTAATTAGGGTTGGAGCTAAAACTCTGCAGGACACCGGCCCTCCAGGACCAACTTTGGTGACCTCTGCTCTATAAATTATTCCAGTTTAAGTAAAATGAATGGAGAATGCCTGAATTGTACCTGCAGATCTGGAATGAGTCTTGCACAGTGCAGCATGTCATACTAGTTACTCTGCTTGGAACGTGGTGTAATTGTATAATATTTTGTAGTATACCGTGTTCGTCTCAAAGTAACAGGACTCAACATGGCACTCTTTGGCTTGCCGTTCTAGATGTCAAGCATCACAAATAGAATCAAACAGTTGTTTTCACTCACCGCTTGTTTCCATATTAAAGCTGAATGCGCAGTGTGCATGCATAATGCAGTGGAACTATCCAAGGCAATTCAACTTCGGCTCTATAAGCTTCCAGGCCTTATGTAAGAAAGATTCCTCCATGCAGTGTGTCTTTAGGGAGTTGTTTATCGCTTTTCACCCTTTCAGGGTAGAGGCATCCAGCATGATGTAACCTCTGGTTCAGCACAGGATGGTCTCACCTATTCCATAGACGTTCCCAGAGGAAAACTGTCATGCAAGCATGAAAGTGCAAATGGGAATCTCCCCTGATATCCACATATCTCCCTTCGCTCAATCACAGATTGTTCACAGCCTCTCAAGAAACACTGACAGCAATATGGTGTTGTGATAGAAGCTGTCTCTTATGGAGCACGGAAGCTCAAACACTGATTGATGCGTGAGAAACAAAGAGGCTTCTTTTGTTGAGTCAAGAATGCATGACTGAGCTTTCATATTTGATGAGCTTTATTCATGCATGCTGATATTTGTATGTGAATGTGGCTTAAAGATGGGCGGGTTCTAGAGACATAAGGTGCAACACCTGTGCCATACATCAGTCTTGAGTCCCATAGTGGAGCCCTGAAAGGATAAAGAAGGAGTGAAGGGGATAAATCACCCAATATTGAAAATTTACTTATCATTTATGCAGTCTCTCATGGTCCCAAACCTTTTTTCTTTCTCTATAATCCTAAAAAAAACACTAGGCTATAGTAGAAAATACCAAATACTATAAAGATCATTGGTACCATATGCATTTGTTTAAGTGTTCTAGCAGACTTGCTAATTTTCAACACCTGGGGTCTGTACTTAAGGCTGGATTAGCTGGCTAGTCGATTTTGTTTCAGTTTAGTTGGCACCAATCTTTGGTTTTAGGTAACAGATTAAAAGATTAAAGGCAGCTTGACTTTAATCGCTCTTTGTTGCCATGGTTTTATGGAGCAGCTGAGCTACCTTAATGGTATCTAAAACCCACAGTTGGTGTAAACTAAACTGATACCTAACTGGCTAGCCAGCTAATCTAGATTCATGATACAGGGACCTTCAAGTTGAGTTGAAGTTCAGTTTAGTTCAGTTCAGTGTGGTTTAATTTTCACTGCTGAAAGTCCAAACACTGAAGAGCAAATTCATCGATCCGCAGCTCCATAAATTCCAAACCAAACAAACCAGTGGCGATAGTGGCAGGGAACAAACTTCACCAATTGATGTAAGTGAAGGAAATAACTTGAGAGAAACTAGGCTCAGTTGGGCACGACCATTTCCTCGCTGGCCAAACTTCTTGTGTAGAGCTACAGCCTAGGCATTGAAGGCTGGAGAACGCTGGACGTCCATCGTGAAGAAGCTGCAAGTGTGAGTAGGTCACCGGCGGGTGTTCAGGCTGGCCCACAGGATCGATGCGGAGACTCGTCTGACACTGGGGTCTTTCAGCAATCTGTGCTCAGGATACGGCCTGGTCTAGGATTACGGATACCTCTAGAAGTCCTCCATGGTTGCCATCATCTCTTCACAGGTCACAATCTCTAGAGGCCTCTGGATGAGTATCCCCAGGCGTAGCTGCTGTTCATAGTGTATTTAAACAAGAGATATTAAATATCAAGGCAAAAATGAAGTGCTATAAATGAAAATAGCAGTTATATGAATAAACATGAAAAGCACATGATTATTTCTAACAATAGTAATACATAAACAGCTTTTAATTCTTTATTCTATAAGCCAAAGACACGATCAAACAATAGACTAGTAGTAGTAGACTATTAATGTCAACACTGGTGTTTTGTTCTTAACCACTGTTTAAGTACTTGAATAAATACTAAATAATGAACCTTTTGTGTTTAACAGAACAAAAAGAAACTCAGGTTTGGAAAAAAAAATGGCTATATAAATATCATTAATGTGAGTGTCGCGGTCACACAAGGAAGACAAGGATGGTTATCTTTTAAGGGTGTTTATTCAAAGCAATGCAGAGAGATGAAGCAGGCAAGTGGTGTTGCAGAGTGACAGCGATCTCGCAAGCAGTTCACAAGGTAAACATCAGATCTTCAATCAACCACCAGAATAGCTTAATCACTTCCCGTATTTCTTGCATATTGTAGTGTCCGGATGGTTTAATGACATTAATTGTATAAGACACAAAACTTTACTTAGATATTCGGATACTCATAAACTAGCAAAAACCGCTATAAGCAATGAGAATAAACATTAGACACGCTTTCAACAGAGTTCCAAGAGATCAAGGACAACGTACTGAAGTGGGTCAATTTTCTGCTGACGATAAAAGCAGAAATGGTCTGGATGACACTTCTAACCAAATATTACAACCGAAAACCTGGGAACATTATCTTCAGGAAAAGATATTCTTTGGCAACTAGGAGCTATGACCTTGGTGGACAAGACTCCTGGAAGACTGCCCGAATGCTGCTGTAATAGAAGAAATGCTTTGCTATGTTTGTATTCAAATACATCGCCCTAGAGATGTGAACACATAGGGATTTTTTCTATATATTAACAGATATACTCATGTATATCAAACTTTAGATATTCTCAAGTACATCAAACACATTGTTACTTTGCTGTGTATTTACATAAAGGGATTTCTATGTGTTAACAGATATTCTCAAGTATATCAGAAGAGATATTCTCAAGTATATCAGACACTAATTGTTACTTTGCTGTGTATGTACTGGAGGGGATTTCTACGCCTGTATTCAAGGCTGGAATATTGTATAATAGGCTGGAGCAGACAGACCAGCAGCGCGCTTAGACTGACTTCTGTATACTGAATGTCCTTTATTCTCAACGGAGGATAAAGTAAAGGATTTCGTTTTGTTATTGTGATGGTTTTATTCTTCTTTTTTCACTGGATTTATTTTATTAATAAAAGTATTTTTTATTAATTTTCTTCACTGGAGTGGACATTGCAGAACCCATCAAGATACGTTGTGTGGTAAGGTATGGATCTAATTTATTCCTTGAACAACATTACAATTTAAGGTCCTAAACAAAACTCTAGCTAAGAAATATAGCCAAGAGAGGATTCTGGTTTCTTTATTTAGTTATGGTATTAAATAAAGGCATCCAGTACAATATGCATCCACAGGTGAAGAGAGACATCCGCGGAAGAAGGCGACAGGGAGAGAAGGTGAAGTGAACCATCCAACTTTGATTCCAGTCAGTGAGTGAATGAATGAGGTGAATCTTTATAGTGTGTGGTGATTGCAGGTGTGAGGAATCAGTACTCTGGTGATTGATTACGGGTGTGGTGAGAGGTAAATGAAGAGGCAGAACGGTGATTGGAGTAGCAAGAACGAGCCGGGTATGTGACAGTAAGAAGGAACAAAAGTCACTGGTGTTATACTGCTCCACAGTGTTCATTTAACCTCAAAACTGCATATTTTGTGGTTTCATAAAAGTGTACACCAGAGCACGTATTTCCAATGGGTCTGTGTTGGTTAGTGTAGTGAGAAGCTGTGTTTTTGTGCGCCATCCATCTGCATGAATGGGCAGTGGAGTGTGTCCTGAACCAGAGTTTGTGTGAGGCTGCATTAGGTCTGCGGGGAGATGGAATTATGATATTAATATGATATTACACAGACATCCCCCCTCCCCCTCATTGGAGAACCACTGAGTTTTCAAAACATTTTGTAACAGTAATCAAGCAACGAAGCATTGTTTACTTAAATAATGTGACCTTGCCAATTTGATATGCGATTAAATAGTCCACACGTCTTGATTTGATTTCTGCTCAGTTTGATTATGGCTTTAGACGGATTAAGGTCATCAAAAATCTTGTTTACATGGTAGACTTTAATCAGACTTTAGGCTTTAATCGTATTGTTGTATTGGTGTCCATGTAAACGTACTCACTGTTTCAAGTGTAATTAAACAAGGCTCCAAGAACATATTTGTTGCTATCGTAGGTAAGAGGCTATATAAAAATCCTAATTTGTCCTTATGTCGGGTGTTTCACACCTGTCTTATTTAGTTCGATTGAATCGCACTAGAGTTTGTTTTCCATCTTTGTGCGGTTCGTTTGGGCAGGTGTGAATGTAGCAATCGCACTTGAGTGCGCACCAAAAGCGGACCAAAAAAAGCATACCAAGACCTCCTTGAAGAGGTGGTCTCGGTACGCTTTCAAACGGACCCTGGAGTGGTTCGCTTGTGGTGAGAACATGATCCGAACTAAAACAGAGCCAAAGTACTGCGCCTTTTTGGACTAATCCAGCTGCCGTAGGCCGATGCGCTGTGCATTATAGAATGTGAAGGGAAAATATCTGTTGACAGCCCTTTACCAACAGAAAGAGAGAGGGGGAAAAACATTACCTGATGGATCGTTGGTAATATTTCCGTAAGATGACCATGTCGCAGTTTAGCTATATTAATTCACGCCTCCTCCTGAAGTGACGTACGATGTGCCTTCGCCGTTTGCAATGCATTAAAACATTGTTTTTCAGCTGCAGCCGCACTTCATTCTCGAACTCTATTATTAGTCTAAAGTGATGTTTACAAACTATATAGTATACTATGAGCAGGGATACAATCAGCCTGCGCAGTATTCCCTCCATAGTCAAAAGCGACATTTTGTGTCTGCCGGTTTGTTTACTTGCGGGAGTTCCATTGGCCTTTTCCCGCACGTGAAGTCTGACCAATCGATAAGCAGTTTAGGAAATATGTTCAATAACATCTGGCCAATGAGTGATGTGGATTTTGTCACATGAATGCATTTTGGTTCTTTTCAACTGGTTCGGACCAAAGCAATCAGTTTGGTGTGAAAACAACCCAAAGACGGCAGAAAATGCTCCAGTGTATTTGTTGCCCTTGGTCCGAACCAAATGAACTGAACTACAAATGTGAAAACACCCTTAAACTAAGGAGACTGGTCCCCACAAATATCTATTACGTTTCCATCTTCAGTAGATCTTTGTTGTGTTTGTTCTGTCTCCATTTTTTTCAGAAAGTGAAACAAAGGCACATTGCAGAAATAGTTCTAAATGTTTGTGTGAGTTGCACAAACATTGTAAAAACATAGGGTTGCACCACTTACATTATACATACTGTGCCGATAATAGACTTTACCACGTACCCTAGAGTATTTATAAAAACTACAAGAATAACACGGGCTTTAGACAGAGACTAGAAAACTCAAGACCTGCAAAACTTCTGGGAGCTGGGAAAAAAGCAAGAAAGAAACACAAAACACATCAGGGTAGGGTTCGGAGTTAGTCTGAAGTGTCACTCCTTACATGCTCCTCATAACGTAAAAAGAAAAGGTGTAATATCCGGATGAAAGACAGAGGAAGTCTTTGAAATCACACCTGAGACCTGAGAGCAGCAGGGAGTTTGAGTGGAAAAGTGCTATAATTTCCCTTTTATACACAAAAGCAACACCCTCCTTGTGCTTCTGACACAATTAACGCTCATCATATAAACTAATTCACCTTGCGCAGGTCTCCCGAATGCTAGCCAGACGTAACTTTAAAATAAAGGAAAGCCTGAGCCGTCTTCTGCCCACATCAGCCCATTAGAGGTTGAAGGTGGATCTCATGGATACAAAGAGATCTTTTATCCCGTCTCTATTCCAGATCTCCAGAGGATGTATTGCCATGGCAATGCGGAGAAACCTCTAACCCCAAAAGCACAGAGAGCTTAAGGGCTTGAGGAGCTCAGCTGAGGCCACAGAAAGGTCTTCCACTTTCCAAACACACTAGGGTGAATCTGCTGAAAACTTATACCACTTCAGAGGGTGATTGCAGAAACGGCAAAGTATTAAAAGTGCTGCTGAATGCAGCATTCAAATTAATAAATTGACATTCTTATTATCAATGTGCTGGATTCTCAATATTCAGTCATACGCCACATCACATGCCTACAGGATGATGTATTTACTAGTGTGTGTATTTACACCCTCGATTTCCTGTTTGGGAAACCGCAGGCTTATTACACTCACCGGCCACTTTATTAGGTATACCTGTCCAACTGCTCGTTAACGTAAATTTGTAATCAGCCAATCACATGGAAGCAACTCAATGCATGTAGACATTGTCAAGGGGATCTGCTGCAGTTCAAAGCGAGCATCAGAATGGGGAAGAAAGGGGATTTTAAGTGACTTTGAACGTGGCATGGTTGTTGGTATCAGACGGGCTGCTCTGAGTATTTCAGAAACTGCTGATCTACTGGGATTTTCATGCACAACCATCTCTAGGGTTTACAGAGAATAGTCTGAAAAAGAGAACGTATCCAGTGAGAAGCAGATCTGTGTGCACTTAAATGCCTTGTTAATGCCAGAGGTCAGAGGAGAATGGCCAGACTGGTTCCAGCTGATAGAAAGGCAACAGTAACTCAAATAAGCACTCGTTACAACTGAGGTCTGCAGAAGAGCATCTCTGAACACACAACATGTCCAACATTGAGGCAGATGGGCTACAGCAGCAGAAGACCACTCCGGGTGCCACTCCTGCCAGCTAAGAACAGGAAACTGAGGCTACAATTCACACAGGCTCACCAAAACCGGACAATAGAAGATTGGAGAAACGTTGCCTGGTCTGATGAGTCTCGATTTTTGCTGAGACATTCAGATGGTCGGGTCAGAATTTGGATTTGGTGGACTGATAGATTTGCATCATGGATGTGCAGCCGACTGCATGATGCTCTCATGTCAATATAGAGCAAAATCTCTGAGGAATATTTCCAGTACCTTGTTGAATCTATGCCACAAAAGGTTTACGTCAGTTCTGAAGGCAAATGGGGGTCCAACCCAATACCAGCAAGGTGTACCTAATAAAGTGGCCGGTAAGTGTATGTTGTGTTTTATTACACTTCACAGAGTAGCATTAAAACAGATGCCTAAAATGTATTTAGTCTGATAAAACAGCTTTCAGTTGTAATCTGCTCCATCAACATAGAGTCATCAAGTCATCACACTCGTCATCAAAATGCACCTTTTGTTTGTTGTGAATACAAGCCCTGTACTGGTCGCGTCCTGGTACTAGTCCATGGATCAGTTGGTACCGGGCCGCACAAGAAATCATTAATTATATCATATCACCACAATTTTATCCTCCTTAAACTGGCTACCTGTTAGGTTTCGTATTGATTTTAAAATATTACTTTTTACCTATAAAGCTTTAAATAATCAAGCTCCTGTTTATCTAACCAACCTCCTGTCTCGCTACAATCCAACCCGCCCTTTAAGATCTCAAAACTCAGGGCTTCTGGTAGTACCTAGAATTGCAAAGTCGAGTAAAGGAGGTCAAACCTTCTCATTTATGGCTCCTAAACTCTGGAATAGCCTTCCTGATAATGTGAGGCGCAGACACACTCTCGCAGTTCAAAACTAGATTAAAGACATATCTTTTTAGTAAAGCATACACTCAATGCATCACATGATGCATTGAAGATCCGGATCAGAAGATCTGTATGATGCATGAATGTGCTCCACACATTTTGTTTATATACACCATGAACAGCAGCTACGCTAATTATTCTCTTTATTCTCCATTTCCACCAGGGGATACACATCCCGAGACCCCCAGAGATTATGCAGCGCCACTGATGCAATCCAAGACCTATGAAGAGATGATCCCAAGGTTCCTGGGCCAGGCTGTTTCTTGAGCAGCTGCTGTGGTGGTCATGTAGAAGTGGAGAGCATGCTTCTGATTCCTGTGACCTCCAGGGACAACCGAGTCTTTGCAGACATCCAGCGTTTTCCAGCCTCTGGCGCTTAGACATCAGCTCTGCACAAGACGTTTGGCCATAAGAGAAATGGTCGTGCCCAACTGAACCTGGTTTCTCTCGAGGTTTTTATCCTTCACTTATGTCAATTGGTAAAGTTTTTTCCTCGCCGCAGTCGCCACTGGCTTGCATGATTCGGGACTTGTAGAGCTGCGCATCGATGGTTTACTCTTCAGTGTTTGGACTCTCAGCAGTGAATATTAAACCACACTGACCTGAACTGAACTGAACTGAACTAAACTTAAACTCTGCAAACTGAACTGACACTTTCAATTTGCTATAATCTTCTATGTGAAGCTACTTTGACACAATCCACATTGTAAAAGCGCTATACAAATAAAGATGAATTAAATTGAATATCCGTTTATTTATTATCTGAGTCTGAACGATCTTTTATTTTGAATTTCTTTTTATTTTGAAAATGATCGTATTCTCTCGGTTACATCTCAGTCACTTCAGCGCCAAAATGTAACCCACAAGCAGCAAAATGAGTAAGGAACAAACATCTTTGGAAAGTTTCTTTGCGAAGGGGAAAAGGTCCAGTGAAAGGCCTACAAACTGCCAAGAAATGGATCCGTAACTTATTTGTCAACAAATCAAGTGAATCCAGCTTGTCTGTGCAAGAAGATCAACTGCTTGAGATCGCAAATGGCTGGGCTGTTCACATATCTGGTCCTTTCTGCGTTTGTTATTTTCAATAGAGGCACTCAGCTTATCCGCGCATATTTGAAGCGGTGCGAAGCTCACAGCACCTCTAGGCGCACCCAATTGAAAACGTCTTCAAAATACAGTGAGTGCATCGCGAGACGTGCGACAACAACTGACCAATCAGCTTTATATTTTGTATAGAATACACACATTTCGGTAGACTAATTATCTCAGACACACGCTTTTCATACATTTGCTTTTTAATTTCTTCAAAAGTAAAACTTGTTAAAGAGTTGCAAATCAGCTTGTCGTCCTCTGAGAATACCCAGGCTGCCCCCTGGGCTGCGGGTAAAATTGTCATGCGTTGACCAGTCCGTGGTAATAAAAACATTTGGGGACCACTGCTTTAAACCACAAAGATTGACATGCTTTGATCAGTGATTGCTCAATGGAGAACATTCTGATGTTATAAATCTGAAATGCATATCTTGCAATGTTTTGTCAAAAGCATTTACCCATTGTTAAAAAAATGAGAACTGAATCATCACTTGGTGATAAGCTGGCATCAACCCCGAGAAAAAAGTTCAGTTCAGCTGCCAGTGTGACATTCAGACCACTTATGATGCTGTTCATCTCCTAATGTCAGTTTCTAGTGTTAGATCAGGTTCATCAGAAGGCCTATGATGTGCTACATGACATCTTTTTCTGTCATAAATGAATCATTAAAGGGGTCACATCACAGAACACAAGAGTAGCCTTCCTCTTTCGGCTTTGAGTTTGATGTACCATGTAGATGTGCTGTAATATTTGCAATGGAGAGCTCCCTCTGCAGTCCAAACTGGACTTTTACTGGGTAAGAAGACTCCTATGGTCAAAAATAGAGTAAAAATTGTAAAATTGTGAAAAACTAGTGTCATTAATCTACTGAGCGGAATTTCTTACTCAAGTCTTCAGCATTATGTGATGGCTTATTGATAGAAAAACATTTCAGATTTTTATCAATATTGTAAACAGTTGTGCTGCTTAAAAATCTTGTGGAAACCATGCTTTCATGATTTTTTTTCCAAGTTTAAATAACTATAACTCATATATTCTATTGCCAAATCTATTTAATGTGTTCTTGCTGAATAAATATGTTGATCTCTATACAAAAAGTCTTGCTGACCCCAAGCTTTTGAACCATAGTGTTGGGCCAAAACTGCAAAGGCAAAAGGCAGTAACTTTGTTTTTGGCTGTAGCGCTTGAGACATGTAATGAGTTGTATAATTAAACAAATAGGGGTGGCATACTGGCTCAGTGGTTAGCATTGTCGTCTCACAGCAAGAAGGTCGCTGGTTCGAGTCCTGACTGGGCCAATTGGCATTTCTATGTGAAGTTTGCACATTCTCTCCGTGTTGGCATGGGTTTCCTCCAGGTGCTTCAGTTTCATCCTCAGTCCAAAGACATGCGCTTTAAGTGAACTGAATAAGCTAAATTGGCCGTACTGTATGAGTGTGTGTGAATGCGGGATTTATGGGTGTTTCCCAGTACTGGGTTGTGGCTGGAAGGGCATCCACTGCGTAAAGCATATAAAATCGGCATACTCCAGATGTCATAATTCAATTTCTGTTTAGTTTGATTATGACCTTATAAGTGGATCAAATTAATCAGAAATCGCTGTTTACATGATAGACAGAACATCATATTAAATTGAATTATTAATGTCCATGTAAACGTCCAGCCAATCAGACGAAGGGGGAGTTGATGTCACTCTAATGCAACTTGTGGCTGCTAAGTGTGGCATTTGTTTCTAGGAGTTTCAGATAATATAGACACCTGTTAGACAAGTTAGGACGATTCTAAGGGCCCATGCCGTTTTGGGGCCTGCTGAGGTACTATTAGAGGGCCCAATCACCCACCACGCTCTTCAGTTTCAACCGCAACAACTCCCACGCTTGTTACTAGACCCTGCGATCATGGACAGACTATATGCACTCTCCGGCCACTTTATTAGGTACACCTGTCCAACTGCTTGTTAACGCCAATTTCTAATCAGCCAATCACATGGCAGCAACTCAATGCATTTAGGCATGTAGACATGGTCAAGATGATCTGCTGCAGTTCAAACAGAGCATCAGAATGGGGAAGAAAGGGGATTTATGTGACTTTGAACCTGCCATGGTTGTTGATGCCAGACGGGCTGGTCTGAGTATTTCAGAAACTGCTGATCTACTGAGATTTTCACAAACAACCATCTGTAGGGTTTACGGAGAATGGTCCGAAAAAGAGGAAATATCCAGTGAGGGGCAGATCTGTGGGGGCAAATGTCCAATAAAACATGCAGCACAGTCAGGACTAATATTAAAATAGCTGCAGTGGCCAATTCAGCATCAGGCGTAAAAATTAATCTGTCCCGGTGTGTGCTGAATTGAATAATAAAGAGTCAAAGTGAATGTAAGTGTAATGCCTTTCAAATGTAAGTATTTTTTTTTGCTTTTCCTCAGCAAATTTTGTGGTAAAGAATAAGGCAGAAAATAGTGTAAGCTGCATTTGTGGTTAGTCGATAAACTTGGATGAACCACCATGATTTAAGAAATAATAAAATGCTGTGAAAGTGCACAATGCGACCATGTCAACAGATCTCAGCGATGCTATTTGATTGTACGTGCGGCGCTGATGCAATTAGCTCTGTTATTATGTTGTCAGCGAGCTACTGGTGATCACACATTTGCATTTTCGCCCTCAGAAATATCTTCCTCTTCCAGCTTTTATCTCTCCATCAGGAAGATCAGTGTCAGCGCCTGCGATGCGGTCAGGAGAGCCTGCCAAAAACAAGCCAAAAAAACCCAGAGCAAAACATTGCAGTATCACAAATCATCACAAGCTTCGGCTACATGCTAGTCAGCGCCCAGAACACTCAGTTACTAGATTAAAAATTCAGTGAAAATGCCTCAGCCTTAACACTGGGGCTATATTCATATATCAACGTGACACATCAGAGAGTGAGTGAGAGAGAGGGAGAGAGAGATAAAGCTGGCTGGGCATTTTGCCTGTGGAGAGTTTCCTGCGATGTCCATCAAAGACGCTCCTGCTGTGGGTTTGGCACGGGCTGGTTTGTGTTGGTCTCGCGGGGCTGGTATTCACAATCATGTGCAGCAGGTTACCAAACGGCCAAAACCACGCTCAACCAATGCTGATCTGGGGACAGAATAGGTGTGCACTTATCTATTCACACTTCCATCACAGATCAACCCCAAAAACTGTGAGTGGCGTGTCTAAAAATGACATTTTTTGACAAAATGGCGAGGTGTGATCCATTTTATGGGTTTGACTTGACAATAACCCAGCAGGCTCAGGACGTCAACATGATGTCAGATTGACGTTGTACCCCAATGTCATGGGGACATTGCATTTCATTTGGAAATGAAAATCGTGTTGATGAAAGAACCCAATGTCAAATCTAAAATCAACCAAATATCAACATCTAATGATGTTAGCTTGTCGTAGTGTGGACGTTACCACTACAACGTCTGTCAGATGTTGGATTTTGGTTGCCATACACAACAAATAAATGTCAGTATTTGACATCAGTATGACGTTGGTTTAAGATGTTGGATTTTGGTCACTTTCGAACACAAACTACAATCGATCGTCATTTTACGTTATTATTTGGCAGCAAAATAACGTTGTTCTTAGACACTGATGTCCTAAATCTAATCGAATATTAACGTCTTATGACGTTGTGTCTGCTGGGTAATGTCAGTTTGTAGATATTGCCTCTTTTCAAAAGCACAGGGAATGTTTACAAAAGGTTATTGTTCAGAAGCAGACCACAGTTGCAACATTTGGCTGTGACGTTTCAAAGTGACAGAAAGTAAATAAACAGCAGGCGAATATAAAGCATCCTACGTCTATGTACATTGCGCATGTACATAGACGTAAGATGCTTTATATTCGCCTGCTGTTGAATGAATGAATGTCATGAACGAAAGTGCTTTCAGTCATTTTAGTGTGGATGACGGAAAGAATTGTAAATGATAGTGTGCACATGGAACGTTCTGACGAAAACGCTCTATCCAAATGTATTCATTTATTTATAGCTATGTTTAATTCAATTAATCTTTATTTGTATAGCGCTTTTACAATGTGGATTGTGTCAAAGCAGCTTCACATAGAAGATTATAGTGAATTGAAAGTGTCAGTTCAGTTTTCAGTGTTGAAGTTCAGTTCAGTTCAGGTCAGTGTGGTTTAATATTCACTACTGAGAGTCCAAACACTGAAGAGTAACTCATCAGTGCACAGCTCTACAAGTCTTGAACCATGCAAGCCAATGGCAACAGCGGCTAGGAACAAAACTTCACCAATTGGCGTAATGAAGGATAAAAACCTTGAAAGCAGGCTCAGTTAGGCACGACCAATGACTGTATAAAATATGGACGTCACAACAGCGTCATTTTCCATTAAACGCTGTGAGGGAAGAAAACGCCTTGTGACGGGCACAAACTGTCGCAAAAGATTGCTAAAATTGAAGCCTGGGCATGCGCAGAAGGACTGCCTGATGGAGCCAGCGGAGGAGCTGCAGAATCGAACTTCCAACCTAATGCTTGTACATCAAATCAACCACGCCCCCCGAACTTCTCACTCGGTGTCTGCACTATAACAAAGGCTCGCTAATGTACACTTTGCGTTTACATAGGAGCCTGCATTTGCTGTTTTTTCAACACAAATGGCTGTAATAACGTTAACAAAGGTGAGGTTTTATTAAACAAAGATTTAATCGCGCCAGCTCCGGGCCGCAGCGCACATTACTCGCAGGCCGATTCGGCTCGGATGCAGCAGCTTCGGCTCGATAGCGGTCGGCGCAATCAGGTCAGATGCCTTATGGACTCACTGCCCGAGTCAATCGAGCCTGATGCGGCGGCCGTTATCGAGCCGACGCTGCCGCATCTGAGCCGGATCGGCCCGCGAGTAATGTGCGCAAGTAGGTACAGCAGACAGAGTCGGGCCGAGGGGTAAGTCTCCAGCAGGCGAGAGTCTATCTGGGTAGTTAGGCATGTATCAGCAAATTGATAAAGCCCTGACCTTACCGAATATACAGCATTCCACCAGATCCTGTATGTCAGAAACTATAGTTTACTGCTGAGCAACTCCTTTTATCATGATAAAATACACACAGAAATCGAATAATAACACTTCAGTCCCCTGCCGAAGCTCCAACGTCTGCTTTGAGAAACTGTCAATCACAGCTGTCAATCACGATGACACGCCCAGCATTAAATTACTGCTCAAAACATGCTCTTTACAAAAATGAAGGTCTGCACCTATATCAGCTGATAACCAGTGCCTTAACTGACCAGAACCATCTTTCGGAACATTTTATTGCAAGTGTAATACATTTTTTTTATTTGGTCTCATGTCTTCTTCATTAACACGGAGAAGGCGGGCTTTATGACTTGTACTGCAGCCAGCCCCCAGGGGGCGATCTAACGGCCGAGACCTTCACTCAAAAGCTGGCTTGTGGCACACTTGGGCATGACCATTTCTCCTATGGCCAAATGTCTTGTGCAGAGTTGCAGTCTAGGCGCAGGAAGCTAGAGAACGCTGGACGTCACATAACATAATCACTAAATGTCTATGATAACATAAATAACATAGTAGCATAATAACTGCAAACTGAAGCAGTTTTACTATGGCATTTGAAGTAAAAAATACAATATGAACCATGTTTTCTTATGATTTTACTACAGTAGATTCATTGTAACTACAAAATAAACCAAGTTTTTACAAAACATTTGAAATAAACCATTCATTTATTCATTCATTCATTTTCTCATGTTTTTCCGGGGCTGGGTCATGGGGGTAAGCAGTCTCAGGAGAGAACCCCAGACTTCCTTCTCCCCAGACACTTCTCCAGCTTCTCCGGAGAGATCCTGAGGTGTTCCCAGGCCAGCCGAGAGACATAATCCCTCCAGCGTGTCCTGGGTCTTCCCCGAGGCCTCCTCCTGGTGGGACATGCCTAGAACACCTCCCTAGGTAGGCATCCAGGAGGCATCCGAAACAGATGTCCGAGCCACCTCAGCTGACTTCTCTCAATGTAGAGGAGCAGCAGCTCTACTCCGAGCTCCTCTAGGGTGACAGAGCTCCTCACCCTGTCTCTGAGGGTGCGCCCTGCCACCCTGCAAAGGAAACTCATTTCGGCCGCTTGTGTCCGAGATCTTGTCCTTTCGGTCATGACTCAAAGCTCATAACCATAGGTGAGAGTAGGAAAGTAGATTGACCGGTAAATCAAGAGCTTTGCCTTTCAGCTCAGGTCCTTCTTTACTACAACAGACCGATACATCGACCACATTACTGCTGTCACTGCACCAATCTGCCTGTCAATCTTACATTTCATCCTTCCCTCACTCGTGAACAAAACCCCAATATACTTGAACTCCTCCACCTGGGGTAAGGACTTTCCCCCAACCTGGAGATGGCAAACCACCCTTTTCCGGTGAAGTAAAACCATAGTAACTATTAAATGAATCATGTTTTTACTATAACATTTGAAGTAAAAGTGTTTTCTGCATACGATCCAAATGTTTTAAATTAAATCTGTGTCATAGAATTCAACTTGTTATTGTTACGAATGACGCTGGACAATGGACGTGAGGATCCACATGCAGTTTATTTAAAGAGAAGCCATTATAATTATAATCAAAACAGACAAGGATCAAAAAATGCCAAGACAAACAAGAAAATGCTCTGTAATGCTTCACTGGGAAAACAAGACTCCACAAAGCGTGTGTGGGGCGAATGTCCATGTAATTAGTCAGTGATGAGTTGTGAATGTAATAACTGGAAAACAGAAACCGGTGTGTATGTGCAGTGCATGCAGGGAAATGTAGTTCATTACTGTTGTGTGTGTGTGTGTGTGTGTAGTTCTCCATCAATCTGCAACTGCCAACAGTTAAATCTGTTTTTTTTTTGTTTTGTTTTTTATTGTAGACATTATTGCATAACTTTTATGTTATGATTACTATAGCTTTACTGCAGTACTAATACTACAATGTTAATATAGAAAAAACAAGGTCTTAAAACCATGTTTTTTTAATAACCACAGTATGCATCAAAAAGCAATCATTACTACAGTCATTGTTTTATTGAGTGTTATCATAGTATTGCCACAATATGCACAAAAAACATGGTTAATGTAGTCATATTTACTAGTTTTACAATAGTACAGCCATGGTTCATTTTCATAAGGGACTCTGCTGTCTTTCTGCTTTATTTCTCTGTTTCACCTTGTGTTTTAGTAGTATAGCTCTCCCGCAGCACACAGAAATGCATTCGGCCCATAGGTGTAGATGTGCTTGTTATCCAGTGACACAGTACAGAGCCTTTTATCAAGGAGAAAAGAGGTTTATGGCCACAACATTCACACCTCTCACATAAATCTGCTCCTGCAAATATGTGTAGCCTGAAAAACACAGCAGTGACTACAGGAACAACCTGGCCAAAATAAATAAATAAATAGAAATGTTCTGGGAACATTTAGGTGATGTTACCATTAAGATACGGAAACGGGATGTTCTCTGAACATTCAAAACATCCACATTATCGGAAGATTGCATTTTGCGAAACATTACAGGATCGTTAATTTAAAATGTTCTCTGAATGTTCTGAAACAATTACAGTAGCACATAAATATTTGACAAACATTCATTCGTTCATTTTCTTTTGGCTAAGACTCTTATTTATTAGGGGTCACCACAGTGGAATAAACCGCCAACCATTCTGGCATATGATGCAGCGGATCCTTGCAGCTGCAACCCAGAATTGGGAAACACCCATACACACTTATTCTCACACACACTCATATAGTCAATTTAGTTTATTCAACTCACCTATAGCGCATGTGTTTGGACTGTGGGGGAAACAGGAGCACCTAGAGAAATTCACGCCAACACAGAGAGAACATGCAAACTCCACACAGAAATGCCAACTGGCCCAGCCTGGACTCAAACCAGCGATCTTCCTGCCATCCCTATTTGATGAACATTTAAAGCTTATAAAAACTGATGTAAAGCAAATTATTAAGATTATTAACACCCATAATTACATTTTTGTCTAATATACCTGTATATATATTAGAGGTGTGAACCTACACTGGTCTCACGGTTCGGTTCGGTTACGATTATCATGCTTTCGATTCGGTTCAATTCGATATCTCGGTGCATCACGGTGCATTGACGATGCTTTCCATACACAGTTTTATATTTTCTTCACAGCACAACAATTCTTGTATTAAAATGTATAAATATATTTATATTTATTTACTATTTGTAATACAATTTTGTCATTTAATACAAGCAGTCAGATATATAAACTGTATATAAATACACAAGCATTTATTGCAAATAAACAAATATAAATATCCCACTCGCTCTCTGAGCCTTGTCTTGGTCATGCGCTCAACAGAAAGGGCAGCGATTGGCGCTGGCGCTCTTCACAGATGAGTGACACAACTGCAGCGGCGATCACAGCTGATCCATAATAGACACGGTGGTGTCTGTATCCAGAAGAGGAGAGGAAAAGTCATGCCCAGCAGGTCAAAAGTGGCCACAGTGAGAGAGAGAGAGAGAGAGAGAGAGAGAGAGAGAGAGAGAGAGAGAGA
>CAIGQZ010032580.1:2915108-2938282 GCA_903798205.1 Danio tinwini | reverse complement strand
AGAGAGAGAGAGAGAGAGAGAGAGAGAGAGAGAGAGAGAGAGAGAGAAATGGAGTTTACTTTTTTTGTCAGTGAAAGACTGTCCAGCAAACACACACGCAGTGAAATTGTGCAGAGTTTCTGCGTTTTTAAGTAGTTGGAGCATTATACTATAGCATTATACTATTCATTTTCTTTTCGACTTAGTTCCTTTATTAATCTGGGGTCACCAACACAATCTGGGGTGTTTCGAAACACTTTGGTCACGTGACCAGGCTGTTTGGTATCATGCTTTAGTGCATTGTTTCAAAACACTTGCGCTTCGGGATCTCGACACGGTGTCAACTCAGTTTCACGGCAGCCATCCCTACCGCGACACCACCCCCCGCTCTTCACTTTCGTCCACGACACCCCCACCCCGCTTTTCACTTTTGTCCACAACACCCCCACCCCCCTCCGCCGGCTTTTCACTGTCGTCCGCGACACCTCTCCATCCTCTGGTAGCATGCCAGATCCGTTACCTCGATTTGTTCTGGGACCTCGTAATTTACAAATTAGGCACTGAGTGTTACCAAATTATCTCCTTGAAACTTCTGAATGTCAAGCTGCTGTGTTAAACCCATTATAATGTTTTTCAGTAAATATTAAATTTCAAAAAGAGCTGCTGTTTACTTTATATTTTTTATATGTTTTAAAAGTAACTTAAAAGTAATGTAGTTAGTAAACTGATTACTTTTTACATTAAGTAATTAGTAATGTAATTAAATTACAATTTTCCAGTAGTAATCAGTAACTTGTAGTCTATTACTTTTATTATGTAACTGATCCAACTATTACTTGTATGTAACTGTACCCTGATCATAGCATTAATTTAGAAAACTTCACAATTGCCTGACAACAGTCTAATAAACTCATAGAACTCCATGGCAATGCATTAGCAAATGGTTAGAGGACCCTAGCAATACCATAGTAATCCCTTTGAACATATTAATTACACAGCAACTGTGTTTTCATTGACTTTTAACATGGCATGGTGGTTGATGCCAAACTGATCTAAATATTTCAAAATCTTTCACACACACACACACACAACCATCTCTTGGGTATAAAGTTGTCTTGTTGATGCCACAGGGCAGAAGAGAATAACCACACTAGCTCAGATGATAGAAAGACAACAGTAACTCAAATATACTTGCTACAGTCGAGGTCTAGAAAAAAAGATTGAACAAAGTTTGCCAGGTCTGACGAGTCTCCATTTCTGCTGTAACTTTCGGATGGTAGGGTCAGAACACGGTCACGCTATTACAAAATTTAAACCTATCTGTACTTTTCAGCATTCACAATTCCATCAATTCAGACAATATTGCTAACGACACTGTTAGAAATGCAGCTCAAAGCAGGACAAACTGCCTCCCTCACATGTCTTCACATCAATTTAACCATACATCAAATGAAAGATCATTTATTCACCCTGTATAAATCTCAATTATTTAAAAAAAAAGACAAATGAAGTTACACTTTTGACTGGTTTTGTGGTAAAGGGTCACATATATCCATTATACCAGCAGTAAAACAACAGATTAAAACTTCATAGTTCTGTATATTTTTAACTGTGTGTATACACTCACCAGCCACTTTATTAGGTGCACCTTACTAGTACTGAGTTGGACCCCTGTTTGCCTTCAGAACTGCCTTAATCCTTCATGGCATAGATTCAACAAGGTACTGGAAATATTCCTCAGAGATTTTGCTCCATATTGACATGATAGCATCACACAGTTGCTGCAGATTTGTCGGCTGCACATCCATGATACAAATCTCCCATTTTACCACATCCCAAAGGTGCTCTATTGGATTGAGATCTGGTGACTGTGGAGGTCATTTGAGTACAGTGAACTCATTGTCATGTTCAAGAAACCAGTCTGAGATGATTCGTGCTTTATGACATTGTGTGTTATCCTGCTGGAAGTAGCCATTAGAAGATGGGTACACTGTGGTCATAAAAGAATGAACATGGTCAGCAACGATACTCAGGTAGGCTGTGGCATTGACACGATGCTCAATTGGTACTAATGAGCCCAAAGTGTGACAACAAAATATCCCCCACACATTACACCACCACCACCAGCCTGAACCGTTAATACAAGGCAGGATGGATCCATGCTTTCATGTTGTTGACTCCTAATTCTGACCCGACCATCCGAATGTGGCAGCAGAAATGGACTCATCAGACCAAGCAACGTTTCTCCAATCTTCTGTTGTCCAGTTTTGCTGAGCCTGTGTGAATTGTAGCCTCAGTTTCCTGTTCTTAGCTGACAGGAGTGGCACCCGGTGTGGTCTTCTGCTGCTGTAGCCCATCTGCCTCAAGGTTGGACGTATTGTGTGTTCAGAGATGCTCTTCTGCAGACCTCGGTTGTAACGAGTGCTTATTTGAGTTACTGTTGCCTTTCTATCAGCTGGAACCAGTCTGGCCATTCTCCTCTGGCATTAACAAGGCATTTGTGCACACAGATCTGCCGCTCACTGGATAGGTTCTCTTTTTCAGACCATTCTCTGTAAACCCTACAGATGGTTGTGCATGAAAATCCCAGTAGATCAGTAGATCAGTTTCTGAAATACTCAAACCAGCAATATGGCACCAACAACCATGCCACATTTAAAATCACTTAACTTATTAGCCTTGTTTTCTTTGTATGTATGGATATTTTTCATAGTTACCAACATCTGTGAAAATTTCAAGTCAGCAGCACCTTTAGCACCTTCCCCTACTGTAAATCATCCCCAATTGTACATTATTACCTTCTCTGCAATGGAAATCTGCAATACCCTACATTTATCCAAAAGATTTTTCAGAATAATAATGCAGTCTGAAGCAGTATCTGTGTGAGGAGCACACCTATGATGCCTTGATAAACGGTGACTGTGTTTTGGAGAAGATATTTCAGCTGCTGTCTGGGCTTTTCATGCCTTTCTACACCTCCCTTACTTCATGTGTTCAATAATTTTTTCCCTGTGTCATTTAATTTTATTACAATTAACTTAATTTGTCAACAAATTAGTCTTGTTTTCTTTGCATACATGGATATTTTTGTCTGTTACCAACATCAGGTAAGAATTTTAAGTCAACAGCACCTTTAGAAATATGATTTCTGAGAAAAATGGTGACGTGTTCAATACTTATCACCCCCACTGTAAATCATCCCCAATTGTATGTTATTACCTTCTCTGCAATGGAAATCTGCAATAGCCTGCATTTATCCAAAAGAAGATTTTTCAGAATAATAATGCAGTCTGAAGCAGTATCTGTGTGGGGAACACACCTACTATGCCTTAAAAAACAGCGACTGTGTTTTGGAGGAGACTCTCTTTTGTTTTACGTTCGTCTGCAGATGGCAGGCTATCAGCAAGCAGGGAAGTAATGATTTTTTGGCGAAACAAATTTAGTATTGTAACAACTCCCGTATTAAAGTGCAGACTTGATTTATTTAAGGTCCTGGGCAGAGCTGTCTTGATGGAGGGGTCGTGCGCTGAGGGTCCTGATTAATGGATCTCCCTGAAGCTGTTCAGGGCTGAACCGTAAGAAAGAGCGGCTCCTTTTTTCTTCTTCTTTTTTTTTTTTTGCAGCCATAAAAATCACTCAGGGTCTTAATAGCAGCTGTCATAGCAGCAAAGAGCGCCAAGGTAACAAGCTGCATGAGGGAAAACAAACTGGAGTGAGGATGAATGTCTCAACAGCAGCATTACCGAGCAAGTTAAATAAGACTAAACGGCAGCCGATAACTCACTTGGATTTACCATTACGTTGCGCGTTGTTATTATTCCAGCAATTTTCTCACTCATAGCACGAGCTGCTGTAGTAATTTCTTGATTTGTCACGCCACATTTGTTAGAAACCTGACCCGTTTTACCGTGTGGATAGGAAACACAGCTGCTTCTTTCCTTTGGGGCTTGACGTAGAAAATTGAATTGACAATGTTTTGCCAAATCACTGACAGCAGTGAGATGTAATATTTGCCTAAATTGAATGAGGGTGACAGGTGCATTTTGTTTTTGACAAAAGGACAATGAAGACAGTGACATGTGCCACATTTGACAGGTCTCTCGTTCTGTTTTGGGTTTTTTTTGCTGCCGACGTGTGTCTATACTACGTACATTTGCTTAAACTATGAAATCTATGTTAATGTGCTGTTCAAGTGTACTCTCATGTGACAGAGGAATAAGGGGCAAAGACAAGCTTTTATAGCTACATTCTCAGAAATAAAGGTACAAAATCTGTCACTGGGGCGGTACCTTTTCAAAAGGTACTTTTTTGTTCCTAATAGGTCAGGCGGCACGGTGGCTCAGTGGTTAGTATTGTCGCCTCACAGCAAGAAAGTCACTGGTTCGAGTCGGTTGGCATTTCTGTGTGGAGTTTCTGGGTGCTCCGGTTTCCCCCACAGTCCAAAGACATGCGCTATAGGTGAATTGGCTAAACAAAATTCACTGCAGGGTATGAGTGTGTGCGAATAGTTGGCAGTTCCTTCTACTGTAGCTACCATTGAAAAATAAGGGACTAAAGGCTGTAGTATGAGGGACCTTCACAGCAGCCTTCACGCGGTCGCATACCTCTCAAAAAATTTAACTACACATTGCAATGAGGTGTAGCAGAAGCTCTGTAGCTTGGTAGCTTGTGGGTGGGACCAAGAGTCGCACAATCTATTGGAGCGAGTGTTTACAAGTGTCAAGTTTCGTGAAGAAACTCCAGTTGGAATTTTCTGTTTTGTGTTTACTTTCATGATTAAAGTTGTTGCACGTCTGCCGGTTCCCGCCTCAAAATGAGCGAGTTTTAGCTACTTGTACATTAAGGTAGCATTCAGTAAAATCAAAAAACATAAATTTCTGCTGTGGCCCTTCACTTAGTTTGCAAAACTTGATGTGGCCCTCTGGCCTAAAAGGTTTGCCTACCTCTTTGACTCCCAGTACCTTTATTTGTGAGAGTGTATCTGTGTCAGGTATACTGTAGATGAACCATGATTTTTTTTTTTTTTATCTAGAACACTCGCTTATCATCTGCCACCTCATATTAAAGTAATAAATCCAATCTAAATTCGCCCCATGGGGAAAGGAACTGAGAAATTAAAATCACAGTGATTTAGAGGGAATCCCTTATATTGAGTTTGCTTCATAACCCATAGGCTTTCAACATGCCTCTAAAGGGTATTTCATTTAATTCACGAGTCACTGTTCTCTTCGTTTTTCAGTCATTTAGCATTTTCTTAACCATTTTAATGCACTTTTTGTGTGCACTCACTTGGGAAACAAAACTGAATTTACAGTTCAGCTCATTATAAATACAAATTTTAAGTTTGTGTGTGTGTAAATCGATAGCGTGCTGTTGTGAAGATATATTTTTGAAACATCCCAATGGTTCCCTCGACACAAACCCAGTAAGAACGTTTCAATACAAATCTCCGTAATGAACAGTTTGAAATAGCATGATTATAAACACAGAAAGTAACTAGTGGGGAGATTAGTTTACATGTCCCAGGTAGCAAAGAATAATGGCCCAGATTTGGCATAAAGCTGGCACAGCAGACATTTATCCGTCACTGGCATACAGCATGTGGGCCAAACATGGCCTGGGTTTGGCAGAGGTGGCACCGTCTTTAAGGCGGCACACAATATTTGGGCCAGATATCAAATGTAGTATTTGACCCAGATGCTAATAATGGATATGTGGACCATGTAAGTTTGGTCTATCTTGACCCACATTTAAAATACATGTTGGTCTCACTTTATTTTGATGGTCTGTTTGTTGGCTTTAAGTTACATTCCATCTACATGCCAACTAATTCTCATTAGATTATAAGTAGACTGTTAGGTTGGGATGTTCTCCCCATATTGGCGTGGGTTTCCTCCGGGTGCTCCGGTTTCCCCCACAGTCCAAACACATGCGCTATAGGAGAATTGATTAACTAAATTGGCCTTACCCTGGTCGTAAAGAATTCTGAGTTCTGAGAATTATTAATTATTAACTTGGCTGTGACTTGATCCAGATATGGTCCATGTTTGGCCCTGGCCTGGAAGCCAGACTTGGTCCAGTCATGTACTGTAATTCACTGCAGCATGTGCGCCAAGCAAAACCTGATTGTGTGGGCCAAAGCTGGGCCAGAGAATTTTTGTTATGTGGGTAATGTATGTGTGTGAATGCAAGCGTGTATGGGTGTTTCCTGGTGTTGGGTTGCGGCTGGAATGGCATCCGCTGTGTAAAACATATGCTGGATAAGTTGGCAGTGCATTCCGCTGTGGACCAGTTATAGGTTATTAGCTGAGACTTGATCCAGACATGGTTTATGTTTGGCCCTTGTCTGCAAGCCAGACTTGGTCCAGTTATGTTCCGTAATTCACTGCAGCATGTGGGCCAAGCAAAAGCTGGTTGTGTGGGTCAGAGATATTTTGCTATGTGGGGTATTAGTGTAACAATGTGACAAATACAGTTTTAAATCATATGGACTGTAGTATTGTAGTCTGCTGCTTTAGCAATATTTTATGATTTACCGCCTGTTAAAGTCATTTTTAAGGTGATTCTAATGTACTGAATACATCAATACAGTACCTGTTAAAGGAACACTAAGTTTTGGATAGATTTTCAAGTCCCCTACAGTTAAAGAGTTGAGTTTTACAATTTTTTTAATCCACTCAGCTGATCTCCAGGTCTAGCGGGAGTGTTTTTTGCTTAGCTTAGCATAGATCACTCTCGTTCAGGTGTAATAATCAAGGAACTTTGCTGCCGTACCATGACTGCAGCAGACACAATGATATTACACAGTGCCTAAAATAACCCCCAACTAGGTAACTTCCAAAATGGCCAGCACATGCTATGTGTGTAAGCAAGTGGTCAAGTTATATTGATAGAAGGTAGCCCATATTTAGGTGCTGTGTAACATCATTGCGCCTGCTGCAGCCATGGTACAAGTTTATTGATTATAACATTGTGATGAGAGTGATCTATGCTAAGCTAAGCTAAATGTGTTCCTGATAGACCCAGATCAGCTGAATGGTTTCATAAATACTGTAGTACTGTGGTAATGTTAATGGTACAAAAATAGTTTTAAAAAAATGCTAATGCTCCATCTTTTTTCAACATGAAAATTGACTTCAGTTTATTTCTTCGGTTCGTCATGGTCAAATTTGCATATAGGCTAATAACACTTAAAGATGCGTCATGGTATATACTGAACATGTAATTCTAATTAAAAGTGACGCTGTTCTTCAGATTATAGCTGTTTGATTTAAAGTAGACATATTATGCAAAAATCACTTGTATAAGAAGTTTAAACAGTTGTATGGCAACAGTGTGTGAAAATAACCCACCTCTAATGGTAACCCTGCTAAAAAATCCAGCTTAAACCAGCCTAAAATGGTTGGCTGGTTATAGCTGGTTGATCAGCCTGGTTTTAGAGGAGTTTTGGCCATTTCCAGGCTGGTTTCCAGCCTGGTCTTAGCTGGTCAGGCTGGGAGTTGACCAGCTAAAACTAGCTTGACCAGCCAAAACCAGCTATGTCCAGCTTAAACCAGGCTGGTCAAGCTGGTTTAAGCTGGTCATTTTCCAACCTAACCACCTAAGACCAGACTGAAAATGGCTGGAAACCAGCCTGGAAATGGGCAAAACCCCTCTAAAACTAGGCTGATTGACCAGCTAAAACCAGCCAACTGGCTTAGGCTGGTTTAAGCAGTTTTTTTTTTCAGCAGGGAAGAATTAATTAATTCTATTTTACATAATTACACTTGATAAAAACAGTCTGCAGAAACACTTTGATTCACATTCTCCCTTTATACGTGCCATCAGAGCGGAAACGAGTTTCTTTCTTAACCCATTAGTGATGATCTCACTGAGGCATAGGCATTTGTAGCCCTGCTTTCTGAACTCATTGGAATTTAAAGCGTCAGTCTATCCAAAACGGCATAATTAGGATCAAAAAGGATCAGTTTCAAAGAGTTATAAAACATTATTTGCATGGTATTTTGGGACGAAACTTCATATACACATTCTAAGGACATCAGACAAAGACTCATTAGCATAAACAGCCCTCAGTGAGAAGCAGCTGTCTGCCATTATCGTTTTGAATCTGCCACTATGCTGACACGAAGGCGATTGTAGCTCCACCCTCTGGCTGGGAAAACCACCACCACGATGATTACAATTTAAAGCGGCTGTCACCCAAATGATAAATTTGGATTAACGCCTAAAAGGGGCAGTTTGTCATTACAATTGATTTGTGGGGTATTTTGAGCTAAAACTCACATACACACTCTAAGGACATCAGAGACTCATCTTGTAAAAAGGTCTCCTTTAAAGAATTTTGGAAAGCAGAAGCCACTGAGCTCCATTTGCATTTCTACTATGGATGTCAATGGCTGATTTTCTAACATTGCTAAAATATCTTCTTTTGTGTTCAACCGGAAATAAAAACTAAAAATGGTTTGGAACCAATTTAAGATGAAAAAACTATTTATATATTTTCAGTGAACCATCGCTACCATCCAATCCCATTGGGATCCCGTCTCTATTTCAGAGGTTGTCACATCGGAATAAACCACCAACTATTACAGCATATGTTTTACGCAGTGGATGCTCTTCCTGTCACAACCCAGTACTGGGAAACACCCATACACACTCTTTTGCGCGCACACACACTCATACACTATGGCCAGTTTAGTTTATTCAATTCACCTATAGCGCATGTCTTTAGACTGTGGGGGAAACTGGAGCACCCAGAGAAAACCCACACCAACACCAGGAGAACATGCAAACTCCACACAAAAATGCTAACTGACCCAGCCGGGACTTGAACCAGCCACCTTCTTGCTGTGAGGTGAGAGTGCTAACCACTAAGCCACCGTGCCACCCCATCCCATCCCAACATTAACTAATTTATTTTTGGCCCTAAGCGATCAGTATTGCTGTTGGCTGCCACAAACTCGCGAGTCTCTGGACTAGTGGCTAATCCTGTATTGGGTAAACACAGTGCAATAAACTAAACACTCCTTTGGTATTAAAGGAGGACATTGCTATCCTCACGTGATCGTAGACGTTATAATCTCTCTAAATTTAGTTCTCTAATCGACAACTGGCAGGAAACTCACGATGCTCTTCCACCCCCTGACTATTCTTCTGGGATATCCCTTTCGGGTCACCAACAACAGGTACATACACTCACAGGTGTGGTCTTCTGCTGCTGTAGCCCATCCGCCTCAAGGTTGGACGTGTCATGCATTCAGAGATGCTCTTCTGCAGACCTTGGTTGTAACAAGTGAGTTACTGTTGCCTTTCTATCAGCTGGAACCAGTCTGGCCAATTTCCTCTGACCTCCGGCATCAATAAGGCATTTGCGCCCACAGAACTGCCGCTCACTGGATATTTTAAAAACCCCAGAGATGGTTGTGCATGAAAATGCCAGTAGATTAGTAGTTTCTGAAATACTCAGACCATGCGGTCTGGCACGAATCATGACACGTTCAAAGTCCCTTAAACACCTTTCTTCCCCGTTCTGATACTTGGTTTGAAGTGCAGCAGATCGTCTTGACCAAGTCTACATGCCTAAATGCATTGATTTGCTGCCATGTGATTGGCTGATTAGAAATTTGCATTAACAAGCACTTGGAAAGGTGTACCTAATAAAGTGGCCGGTGAGTGTACTTTCAAATGAAACGTGGACACATACATTTAGCAACAAAAAATCTAAAGATAACAAATAATAAACAAATAATGAAATAAATTAAAATATGTTTATAATATTTGAATAGTACAAAAAATAAATGAACTCATTGACAGCCGGCCTTCACAAACAATATAAAAGTCCATGTTTTGGGGTGTTTTGCGCTATTGACTGGCCATGTATTTCCCTGCTGCATTCGTGTGTCCTTCCACAGGACGAGCGCTTCGCAAAATGAATGAATGTCAAAACTAATCGGAGCCCCTCTGACATGCTCAATTAATATTTAATAACATCCCATCCCCTAAGCCAGTGAAATGCTACAGGGATTTATTCTGTATAACACAGTAAGAGTTTCCTCATCACTCTTTTAGACGGAGTGGCCAATTTTGCCATAACGCAGAGACAGCTGATGGGCGCCATTGCTTCTTTTTTTGCTTGATGTCACTATTGATTTGTGAGTGGGCTTTCCCCGGCTTTCCTCGGCTGTGTGGCGGAGACGCTCATTTTAATGAAGACGTGGAAGGAAGTGAAAGAATTATCGGATTTTGCATGATTAGGAGGGGAATTCGGGGGTCCCTGGCCTGTATTCAAACTACTTATGCAATCAACCTCCAGATCCACCCTCTGAAGATCAGAGCATGAGTTACCAGAGTACCAGAACTGCAAATGAGAGTCGCAATGAATTGCAATCCAGGCTACGTCTGCGCTAATCCAGCTAGATTTCAAAATGGTGTTTTCGTCTAAAAATGCTCCTGTGCGTTGAAGAGGCAATATGGAGCATGTACAAACTGACATGAATCTTTGTGTGGTTTATGTATAAACAAATTTTGAGAGGATCACATGCTTATGATTGACCACAGCTGGTCCTGCATTAGCTAACACATGATTCTCACCAATCAGATGATTCCAAAGTCACTATAAATAACCAGAGTTTCTTACCTCAGTTATCTTTGTTTTGAAGAATCCCCTCTTCCACCCCTACTTCTCCTCCCATTACGTAGATAGGGTGGAACGGCGGCCCAGTGGTTAGCACTCTTGCCTCACAGCAAGAATGTCACTGGTTCAAGTCCTAACCAGGCCAGTTGATGTTTCTGTGTGGACTTTACATGTTTTCCCTGTGCTTGCATGAGTTGCCCCCGGGTTCCTCGGTTTCTTCCCACCACCGAAAGACATGCGACGCAAGTTAATTGACCAAACCAAATTGGCACCATAAATGAGCTCTTAGTTAGCAGTATATCTCTCCATAGCAATTCCTATCCAGTCATTAGCCATAAACAAGCAGGGGAGTTCTCGAGACCTACCTGAGCTCAAACTCCCTTCTCGCCCTTCAAACGGGAGGGAGCCCCTGGCTCGAGGATCTTATGAGCTCAGGGCTCTTTACCGTGACAGCATGCCAAACATGCTTTATAATCAGTCTACAGCCAAGTGTGAACTCTTGAAAATAGAGCTGGTCATAATGGACAGCATTTAAAATATCTGCTTTACAATGTCGTCCACCATGTTAGCTGAATTGACTGCATCACGTGACTAAAATGCATCATCGTTTTCGAAAGTCAAACAAGAAAACTCCATTTTCAAGTTACGTGAAGTTTCACTAACTAATTTCGAAAGGAGCAAGTGATATGATTGACTGCAGCTGGTCTCTCATCTACTATCATTAGTTGGCCAAATTAGATTAATCCAAACTCACTGTAAGTAGCCTAGCTAAAATTACTCTTATCTTCGTTTTCCGAAGAAACCCTCCATCCACCCCTTCTCCCCCTTTCTTCCTTTACCACAGGGAGCTCTCGAGAACTACCTGATCTCGTACTCCCCTTACATGCTCAATCTCTGAGCTCAGGGTTCTCTCCCAGGACAGCATGCCAAACCTGCTAACATTTATCAAACAGTATCTAAGTGTGAACTCTTGAATCCACATCTTCAAAAAAATTGATTTTCATTTTCTAAAAATGCCATCTCAGTGTGGACGAAAGGCCAAAACGGAGAGTAAAATATGCGTTTTTAAATTGAGATGCATTAGCGTGGCCTCAGGAAACGCAATCAAACTTTCACAGACAAGACCGACGAATGACAATCATCCAGTTATGTTATTTTAAAAACAATTCAATTGTTACAATATTGTATTCATTCATTCATTCCTTCAGTTGTGTAAGTGTAAAGAAATTAGATTTTCACAGATTTTACGCACTTACCTATGTACTGCAAATGTGTGTCGTTTTTTTTTCCAGTTTGTATATTCATTTCAGTAATGTTATTAACTGACATGTAAATGTTTATATGATTTATTCACAATACAGTTTGTAAAGTAAGAATTTCTGACTTTTTGTACAACCCCAAATCAGAAAACTTTGGGACAGTATGGAAAAAGCTAATAAAAAAAGTAAGTAGTGATTTCCAAATTTACTTTGACTTGTATTTCATTGCAGACAATAAAACAAACATTATTTTATGAGGGGTTTTTTTTTCTTTTTAAGCAACACCATTTTTTTTAAAAAGTTGGAACTGTAATGTTATTATTCCTTTTCACAACACTTAAAAGATGTTTAGAGACTGAAGACACCATGTAATGAAGTGTTTCAGGTGTCATTTTGTCCCATTCTTCCTGCAAACAAGTCTTACGGTGGGTAACAGTACAAGGTCTTCAATGTCGCATTTGCCCTTCAAAATGTGCCACACATTCTCTATTAGAAACAGGTCGGGACTGCAGGTAGGCCAGTCAAGTACCTGTATCCTCTTCCTCCTCAGTTAGGACTTTGTAATAAGTGCAGAATGTGGTTTTGCACTGTCTTGTTAAAATATGCATGAAAAAGAAGACGGCATATTGTGCTCCAAAATCTAAACATTAATAGTGCCATTACAGAACTGCAAGATATCTTTGTCAAGGGCATTGACACAACACCATACCATGACAGACCCTGACAGACTCTGGCTTTTGGACGTGTTTCTGGTATCTGAATTATCCGTCTTTTGGATGAGACGTTAAACCGATGTCCTGACTCTCTTTGGTCATTAAAAATCCCATGGCACTTCTTGTAAAGATTAGGGGTGTAATCTCGGTGTCCTGGCTAAAGTCCCTCAATCGGCACTTACCCATCATGGCCTCCTAATCATCCCCATCCACCGAATTGGCTCTATCACTGTCTCTTCACTCCACCAATAGCTGGAGTGTGGTGAGCGCACTGTCGGCGTTGTCCTGTGGCTGCCGTCGCATAATCCAAGTGGATGCTGCACACTGGTGGTGGTGTGGAGAGACTCCCCTCATGATTGTGAAGCACTTTGGGTGTATGGCCATACACAATAAATGCGCTATATAATACACATTACAATTTGCGCCATGCCTTCTCTGTTTGAGACAAGTCAGGACTCTAGGCAGGCCAGTCAATTACCTGTAATTAAATGACATAAAAACGAAAAGTAATCCATTTAATGTTTTCTGCAGAATTTAATTATAGTAACTAGTTACTTTTATCAAGACAATTGGATATGCTTTAGAAATAAATTAATTGAGTAATAAGTCAATATACAATATAAATCCAGAGAAATCATGATAAATATATTTATTGTAATTTAGATATTTTGCATAATGAACTAAAGAAGGACAGATTTATCCTTTGTAATTAATCACCTCAACTAAAAATGTTCGATTGATTTCTTACATTATAAAGAAGCCAAAAAGATGGTGTTGCAGCAGCCCTTTTTTGTGGCAGATAAAGGTAGAGACATTGCAGTAGCGCTTTTCAGAGCTCCTTGTTGTAATGTTTTACATCACTCAGATTCTGACAGGGCTAAATGATGATATCTTGCAACTCTTGGTAAGAATTTCTCTCAGAAACAGCGGAGGATGGAAAGGCGATGAAATTCACAAGTCTCATAGGTTTTTATGCCGCAGCTGTTTATATGGTGGCTTCACCCATAGAAACCTGACAACAAAACCTGTAAGTATTTATCACATCCATTCGGCCATGCTGAGATGAAACGCCAGAAAAGTGCAAAGAAGGGCGCCAATATGCAAGATAAAAGTTTGAAAGTTCGAACTGGCATGTTGCATTTCATTATGACCAGTGTTGGGTGTACAATAAGTAGATACATTTAACTAGTACTGTAATAAGATATGGGGTTACTTGTAATGTTGTGTCATTTAAAGTTACTTCTACTATACTTGCCTTAAATACTGTAAATAAATTCAACAGTTCCATATAAATCAATTCAGAGTAACAAAATACAGATTTATTTTGCAGAATAATTCTATTTTTCAGCTAAAGGTGGCACATTTATCAAGACGATTGCACATACTAGAGAAACGATGAATAGGGTCAGAAATGAACGACAGTATATGGTATGGAGGACATTATTTTCATTCATTTTCCTTCGGCTTACTCTCTATTTCAGAGGTCGCCACTGCAGAATGAACCGCCAACTATTTCAGCATATGTTTTACTCAGTTTTTAGTTTTTGAGACTCTTTGATTTTCTTTTTTTTATATACATGATTATGCTGTGGAAATGTTGTACTGTATATGCACAATATTACACTCATAATACCACCATATTGAAATGCAACCATATCGCAGTTCTACTCATGTGATGTTGCTCATATATAATTTTTATTATTGTTTAAGGTATGTATTTAAGGTATTGTTGGGTATTTATTCATACCTAACGCACATCGCATCTGGCATGACTCAACATGGCATTTTTCATTCTACAAAAGAGATTATTTTGGGCTAAAGGAAGTTTTGAAGTGAATATCAATTTGTGTGTGACTTCTGCAGCTATTCCGGCAAAGTAAAAGAACATGAAACTGCCTGCGCGATGCTGCCTTCAGATTTAGGTTATTGCTCCCAGAACCTACGAGTGTATGTGTTTAAAGACCCTGTAGAGATCTCCTAGCTGGCTTTTGTCCATGAAATACTGCTTGCGAGGATTTTATGGTAATGTTCTGTGATCAGCTTTGAGGCTGAGAGCACAGTACAGCGATGATGGGGCAATAGGGAAAACTGAGGGTCAGCGAATCTGCAAAGTTGTAACGGAAACAAATTGGTCTTAAGACCTTGATGGCATTATTATCACTATTGTTGGGAAATAAACATTCATTAGCATGTAGCATACGTCGACGTTTAAAAGGTGTGGTGTGCAGTTTCCGTGCATTTAAGTGGCATTTAAACTGAGCTGAAACAGTAGTGTTGAAATAGGATTTGGTCGAGCATGAATGATCGATACCAATTGTTTAGCATGGGCTGTTAGAAGTAGACGCCACAGCATTTTGAGAGCCAAAAGCATCTTTCTCCATTGATGGCCATCCAGAAGTATGTAAATATTTTATCAGGTTATGATTTCACCGGTGGCCATTCTAAGGGCTCTTAGCAGCATTAAATAGACGTATCTTTCTCTATCTTCTCTTATTGACGTCACAGCACTCAATAGTCTGCCTTAAAGTGCACCTCAGAGTTGTGCGTTCTGAGTTTTAGCATGGAAATATATTCAAAGTCAGAAACATAACATGGAAGAAGCATAAACATAATAACTCATGTTGAACAATTAAGGCAAAATCTATAATACATAATATGTAAATAATACATAACTTGGGCTATGTTTCATGAAACTGTGTAAACGGCATATGCTTGCATGTAGTTTGTAGGTAAAAGAGACACTTCAGGGCAGTACATTTCAAAAAATTATTTTTGCTGCTTGTTCAAACTACTTATTTTAATAAACAAGTCTTAAGTTTTTTTTTGGAGGGACAGCGTAATTGTTTTATGTTAAATCCACTTTTAATAACTTGATCGATTTGTCTTGGGACAACATGAAGGAATCGTGTGGAACCCAGCATTTTTTACAGTCTATGACGCAACAACTTTTTCTCCTTTTTTACACTGATACTTACAGGAACATAATATCAGGGAATAAATTATTATGTTCACACAATTCTTTGCTCGACATCGAATAAATACCACCATGAACACTATAAAAGAGTAAATTATTTTAAATTGAACGCATTTGCCTCACCTGCTTATTTCCTTATGGATAAAGTTTCTACTGAGGTCAGTTTGCTCGGTAGCTCACCTTGTACAGTGTTGTACTTGGGATGCGGATCGCCCAGATTTGAGTCTAATGAAGGATGGTTGCACATAACAGGTAAAAAATATGAAAAATTGTAGTAAACCTATGGAGTCGTGATTGCTTTTTTGTTGTTTTTTGTTTGTTTTTGTCACATTTGTATTTAAAATCACAGGGTTCCCAGGCTTCTTGATAGTACGTGAATTTCAAACATATGAATTCAAGGCCTTGAAAGTCCTTAAAAACAAACATAGATCATTGAAAGTGCTTGAATTTAAAGTTTATGGTGTATTTCAACAATTGTACTGTGCTGCTTTCAAAAACGAAACAAAAAAACCTCATTTTAAAATCCTAAATGCATATAAACAATATTTCAGAAAATGCATTTGAATATTACCAGTATTAAATTTAACTAATTGGATTTACATTCAGAACAAAACAATATCATTACCATAACATTTCAATGTAAATATTAAGTGTAAGCGAAATGTCACTAAACATCAAAACACATTTTTTTGAGCTGTTGACAGTCATATATGTGTCCCACGCTGCTATAAACACTATTAGGACACATATATTGCACTAAAAAGTGAAAATTGCTTGTTTTTGCGTTATTTTGAGCAAATTCGTTCTTCCGGTTTGAAACAAATTTTTGAAGCTGCGTCACGGCGATTACATACTTGTGTGTATTCCAGCGTGGAGAGTGAATGTCTGTACCTGCGAGTACATCGTGACGTCTCTTGAGTGTGTGGCATTAATTCATGAGAAAGACTTGGTTCAAACCAATCAGCGCGCTCTATTGTGTATGCAGTGCAACTTCATTAATATGCATGATAGCTTCAAAGACTGTTTACCTGTTACAGTGTTCAGACGACATTCAGAGAGATGCCACGTTACCAAAACAAGTAAAAGAATGAGAATTTGGAGACATGGGTCAGCAGTGTTGTGTTTATTAATGTGCTGCGTTTATGAATGTGTTGCAACAAAGGTTTTGTTTTAATTTTCCCGCTATGAGAGCGCAGCTGGACTCACGTGTGGAATACAGTGCACGCGACAGAAATGCGTTTGTAAGAAACATTTTTACCCGAGAGCTTTTCGCATCTGTAAATGATGAAATCCGTATTTGCCGCTCGTCTCCTTTTAAAAAAGACACGCTTCAGTGTGTATTGATTGTCCTGTGTCTACAGATTTGGTAAGTGTGTGTGTGATCAGTGCCCTTTGTTTGTTTATTCAGATGGCAAAGTTAGTTTGTATCTTTAGCAGTGGTCTTTAAGTTTTTAAAGACATACCATAGTCAAAATGATTTAGTTATGTAAGTTTACAGTATATTAATATCACTGCAGTATTATAGTGCAATATTATAGACTGAAAGATTTAAGAATGTCTTCTAATCTAGAATGTCTAGATCTAAGTTTAAGAATGTAAACATGTAAACATTAAAATCAAACTACTATCGTGTGGAATTTTTGCTGAAATTTGTGACAGGATAGTCTATACACACACGGCTTTCTGACGCCACTTACCGAGTGCATCTAAGTTACAGAGAAATGCGGAGGATTTGTTTCTCCCATACGCCATGCGGTATTAAACATTCCATTAAAACTCAACTCTCCAGCAGTTTCTCTCGTTTGTCATTTGGGACATGCAGGAACTTCCTGAATAAAAAGTGAAAGTGCCAAACTGCAGTTAAAGTCGACAAATTAATATTTTGACAAATTTGATTACTGATGTCTATGTAAACACAATCACTGTCTTTCTCCCCTGCGTCTGTGTGTTTGTTTTGCCTCCAGTGTTGCCAGATGTAGCTGATTTTTAACTCGCACAATCGGATTCAAAACTGCCCAATTGGACAGGAAACCGCCCAATCTGGCAACACTGTTTACCTCACCTCTGTGAAAAATCAGCGCGTGCCTAAAAGGAAACTCCCATATTTGCAAATCCTTTCCTATTTCCCTCCCTCAACACACCCACCTAAACAGAACTGGACACGCCTACTTTCCTGACTTTTTCCAAACTAGAGGTGTGAAAACACCCTGCTGAGACAGGGGGGGTTTCTTGGCCCTTTAAGGGCGTACTCACACTATGCTATTTTAACCGTGCCCAAGCCCGTTTCCTGGATAGTTTGAGAAGTGTGAGCAGGGGCGTAATGAACATTATAAAAGTGGGGTGGGGGGGGGGGGGGGGGGGGGGCAGCTGTATGAAATCCAAAAGTTTACATTCTTAATCAGCTGCTTCTAAATGGTCTGTCTCTAAAAGTGAGGGGGACGTATCCCCCCGTCCCCCCCGGTTGCTACGCCCCTGAGTGTGAGTGCTCTGAATCGGGCTCAGGCACAGTTCACTTGGGCGGCCCTGGCCAGGTTGGAAGAGGTGGGCCTGAGCGTGGTTCACTTGGGCTCAGGCGCGGTACGCTTGCAGTGTGAGTGCAAGCGTGCCTGAGTCCGAAACTGAAAGCGAGACGTGACTTTTAAGGAACTGTTTCATATGGATTAGTAATCATTTGTACTGTTCAATGAATGCAATGAACGTCGTAGTTTATTAAAGATGCAAACCCCTCACTGCATGTCAGCTGCGCATTCAGCAAACATCCTAATTCCTGCAGCACGAGGACTTTATGATTGTTTATGAGCGTCAAAAGTGGCTGATCTGTTCAGTGAAATATTTTACTGCGTGTCACCGCATATTAAACGACTTAAACGATATAACGAAAGAAATCTGCTTTGAAATGTGAATATTTACTTGATGTTTGTCGTAATCTTAACCAAAACACAGTGTAGCTCCTCCACTTTTTGTAAAAACAGCCAATAGCGTTTAATGCTTTACATGTTTATCAGTTTATTATCTTTTAAATGCAAACAGTTTTGGTGTGCACTAGCTTATAGATATCTTAAACGTTACGTTACTTTAATTTTAAACGTTACCGTTATTTTAATTTCATGGGGCCTTTAAGTACACAAATGACTTTTATAGCCCTATATATGCTTAGGGTGTGAATTACACAGTTGTTAGATTTAAAATTATACGTAATTCTATTTAAAGTCCTCGAATATGGTGTCCATGAATGAGTGGCCCTGGGCATGTATTCCCAGTGAGCCTGGAATGAATTAAAAACTACTGATGTAAAGTTGTCGATTTAACCCCTTCAGACCCTGTGTCCATTACAATGGACAACAAATATCAGCCCATGTTTTTTGTGTTTCCTGAGCTTTCCTGAGATTTCATCTATTGTAAAGCCTGCAGTCCATAAGAGTGGACAATTGTCATCCAATCAAATAGCGGTATAAGCCTCAGCACGTTGTAATAAAAAAAATCCAATACACTGAAAAGCAGCATTACATCACCACATTTAAAATGGTTTTAAGATAAGCCACATTTACAATGTTTTGATTCAAATTCATTGATTTGTTTGCCAATATTTCATAGATTGTATATATAAAAAAGAGGGATTGCATTGCACTTACTAATTAAAGTTTTAAATCTTTTGTTACATTGAATTTTTTCCTGATTTTGTCTGAAAGAGCCCCATAAACTGTGAAAACATACTTTTATGTTTTTTAAGAAACTTCATAATTCGGGTCTAAAGAGGTTAAGTAAAATATAAAATATGAAAATTTACAAAATATACTTTATTACATACTTCACTATACTTCAAAGGGGTGGTCGGAGTTAAATATTTATATTGCATTGCTCATGCATTGTGTGAATGCCAACAGATGTTACATAAAACTAGTTTGATGACTCAACCTATCTGATATGTCTGCCACCCATGTACACACACTTTTTTTCTTCTTTGAGTTATCTGCACAAATCCTGACTCAACATATTGTGTCAATTCTCCCCGGCAACTGGCGGAGCAAAAGAAGAGGCCGTCTAAAAACTGCTCATGTCATGTATTATTGACGGAAGACAGAAGGGAAGACAGACAGAGGAGGAAATGAACGTGGATGCACAGGCATTTCACGCTACGCTTAACCAAGCCTTATCTCTATTTGGAGCCTCGGTTTGAGGCACATTAAAGTGGGATTAACTCTGCTTTGGAGTTCAGCGGTAAAACATTTTGGGTGAATCAGATTCCCAATCAAAAATTAACAAAGGAGCGTTTCATTTCACAAACTGTGTTCAGGCACACAAACCCAGCAGATCTTATACAGCTCAGGAGGATTTAAGTGCAAGAGAAGTCAAGTTCACTCCGCTTGTGCACTTGTGTTTTTAAGTGGCATCCGTGCTTTACTGTTTGATGAGAGTGTGTTAGGACAGCAGTTCACTCCGGCTCATGCTGGACAAGCATTGTGTAAAGCTGAGATGGAAAATACGAGAGGAAATACGCAGGTACTGAGGTAAATATCTCTGCTGTGTTCTGGTTGTTGCAGCAATAAATGTTGAGTTATGTCCTAGATGTGCCGTTTTGCTTACTGTCGCTTTAAATTCAAATGAGATTGTGCTCTTTTCAAAAGCGGGCGGAGCTACTAATGCCTGTGTGTCAGCATAGTGGCAGATTCAACAACAAGACAAACAATCTATGCTAATGAGGAAGAGATGTTCACTAGTGGGTGGGGCTTTTCCCCGATGATGACACGTACAGCAGGAGAATGTCAATCAAAGTGTTTCTGCAGACTGTTTTTATCAAGTGCGATTATGAAAAATAAAATGAATGAATTTTTAGCATTAGAAGCTGTTTAGACCCCTCATGAAAGATATTTTTGCATAATAGGTTTCCTTTAGAGGAACACTCCACTTATTTTCAAAATAGGCTAATTTTGCAAGTGCCCAGAGTTAAATAGTTGAGCCTAAATTATGTCACGATAGTTTGAACGATGGTAAAGGTGTGGCAAGTGTGATCTCCCAAAATGAGCACCAAACAAGCTGTGTTTTGGCCCAATTTTTGGAGGTCAGCTAAGGTCAACAAAGGCTCATTGGACATGCTTCAGCTTAGATTTTTGCAAAAGACAAAAAGCATTTGTTTGACTGCAGTTTTGGGTAAATTGAAGGCTACAGGGCAGAATGATGCTTCTCTAGGTTCTATTTGTGAACTGTAGGTTCTAGGGCTGGGCGATAAGTGAAGTTTATTTAGAAACTAATTTCGAGAGGATTCCAGAGAGGTCATGTTTTGATCCTTGATTGGTCTCACTCAGTCAAGTGATGCGATTTCGCAGGTTAGAGTTCATTAAGCTTGAACTTTGCAATGCTGTGAACTGCGAAACTTGACGCACAAACTTGTGTTTCCGGCCTGACGCATTTGCGTGCGTATGAATAAAAGTCTATGGGGAGAAAAGTCGAGTGTGACCGCGGCTTAACTCACCAGAAATAACCAGAGTTTCTTACCTCAATTATCTTCATCTTGAAGAACCCCCCTTCCACCCCTCCTCCTTCTTCGTTTTCCTAGATAGGGTGGCACGGCGGCTCAGTGGTTAACACTGTTGCCTCACAACAAGAATGTCACTGGTTTAAGTGCTTACCAGGCCAGTCAACGTTTCTGTGCTGAGTTTATCTAGGGGATTTGCATTCAGACTAATGTCGAGTTCAGACTGCATGATTTTAGCTCTGATTTTGACTCGCCGACAGGTTTTGAGAAATCGCAGACAAATGCCTGAAATCACAGGCAAATCGGTGCTCGTGCACGCGAGTGACAATCACACAGTATGTCGTCGATCCATCCCACAGTGTAAACAGAGCGCCGACAGAACACTAGCCCAGATAGTCATGCAGTGTGAAAACATCCGTGACATGACTACTTTGAAAATCATGCCGTCTGAACTCGGCATAAGGATACAACTAATAAAATGATACATAACTTCACGCTTACCAAGTCTGTATAGATTCTGACATATTCCCTAATCAAAATTGATTGATGGAAATCAATTTACCAAATAATGTAAAATGTGCAAGAAGTTTTATTGCCAGAAGTCTGACTGCATAAAACAAACCCCCTATACAAATCTGTCTCACATAATCCCCCTGCTAAATAGTTAAGATTCATAAATTCAAAGATTCAAATTCTGCTAAACCTTTTAGACTAATCATTTTAGGGTCTTAGGGAACTCAAGTTTGAGAAACAATTCCTCTAATATTGTTTAAAACTTAATCTCCGAAGGGGTTCAGAAGAGAGCAAAACTTTATAAGCCAGTATCATTACCTTTTCTAATATTAGCATGTGTGATATACACACAGTGACTTTCAGACTCACTTTAAGCATCTTTATTTAAAACTAGCCTTTAAATGAACCTTTGTTGTTTACATATGTGGTAACATCATACTTATTTTTTTATAAAGAACAGCAGGTAATCACATCTTGACACCTTAACTCACTCTCAAAGTCCTCATAAAGAAGAAGTTGCTGCTGACTTTTATTTGTGGCCCTTTTTTCATATTTCACGCACAGCAAACTAATGGTTGGAGGGGCATGGCTAAGCATATTTCATTAGAGGAGGAGGAGGACTGTTGTTCCAGAGCAAAAGCAGTTGGGCATGTTTTAATCAATGTTTACCGAAACAGATTTTTTTTTTTCAGTAGATTCACATGCGCAGATTAATTGTTCTCCTTAAAACTAGCAATGTTCGCTAGCAACAATAACTATCTAACCCTACAATCACCCCATCCTTAACCTCAACCAATCCTTTAACGTAACTATACCATTTCGGGATACTCAATATAATATTGAACTGTTCTGTACAACCTCCACAGATCAATGTGCATATGTATTTAGCAGTTTTTGGGGTTTCGCAATTGAAAAATTCCTTTAATTGCACTCTGAACTGGCTCTGTGCATGATTGCCATGAATGTCCATGTGCTGAAACATGGCTCCGTGTGAATAAATGTCCCATAAGTGAGCACTAAAGTTAGCCGCATGTCAGCACGTGAGCACACGTGGACTGAAGTCCAGAACCGGAGATCTGGAAAACAGTTCCTGTCATTCCACCAAACTATAAACCCCATCATGCTGTGCAGTCACACACCTTTTCAGTTCACATCCTGATTACACACAAGCACAGGTGAAGCTGATCAGGACTGATTACTTGGACTATATATACACCACTCCAACACACATTCAGGCTGAGTCTTGTTTTCGTGTAGTGAACAGTTCAAGACATTTCCTGGATTATCTAGCCATGTATTGACTCTTGTTTTTTATGTTTATGTTTGCCGTCTGCTACCAACTTTCGCTTGTTTACTGATAACCCTTTGTATTATTTGCCTGCAACCATCTGTCCCTGTTTTGAAACTTGCCTATTCGACCATTCTAAATAAAGGTGTGTTTGGATCCGACCCTTGATGTCACCACCCCACTCATTACAAAACCTGTTCTTAACCTGAAAATAAAAAACTTTAAACCTACATATACCACTAAACATGTTCTTAATCTGAAAAAACTTTAAACCTAGTCATACCACCAAACCTGTTCTTAAGCTTAACAAACCCTTAAACCTACTCATACCACTAAACCTGT
>CAIGQZ010032580.1:2895923-2915098 GCA_903798205.1 Danio tinwini | reverse complement strand
TCTTAAGCTTAACAAACCCTTAAACCTACTCATACCACTAAACCTGTCCCTAACCTTAACAACTTATTAAACCTACCCATACAACTAAATCTGTCCTTAACCAAAACCAACCCTACTCATACCACTAAAACTGTTTTAACCTCAACAAGCCTTTAAACCTATTCTTAATCTTAACAAACCTTTAATTCTACCTACACCACTAAACATCATTAACCTAAACCAACCCTTAAATCTGTTATTCAAATCTTAATTAACCATTAAAACTACCCACGCCACAAAACCTGTGTAACTTTAACCAACCCATTGAATCTATCACTAATCTTAAAGTTGCTCATACCACAAAAGCTCTTCACAACCTCAAACAGATTTAATTTCAACAGCAACAAATGTGAGCACTAGGTGTACATCATACCTAGCAATAAATGTTTGTTGTTTTATGTAGCTGGCTAACAGTTAACTCTACCTTATATAAATACTCTTGGACTGAATTTTCTAGTGCATGTTTGATGTAATGTTATGGGTCTGTAAGTTAGGTTGGAAATAAAAAGGAGTTTGCTTAAAAATTCATGAACACTGGTGGAAAAGATAAACTAAATATATTTTTCTAGCAGCAGTGCAATGAAATGGATACGTTTTTTAAGAAATCTACATATTCACCACAGGGGTAAATTAGTTTAGGGCTGCATTTGAATTACCTAACATGTCTGTAAATGTTATTTTTGTTAATTAACCACAAGCGCTGTGTCATGCAATAGAAAAAGCATGTGATTTTGAAGCATGCGTCTGAGAGGAATGTGAATGAAGGACGAAAAGGGGAAAGAAAGAAAAGTGCTTCTGTGCTTTCACGCATGCCTTTGTTAGATCTGTTCAATCGCAGACGTGTTTGAGTGTCAAGTGCTTGTGTGTGTGGCATTATCTGATGAGCTGAGAGGACAGAAAATTAGAAAAAAAATATATAACACAAACTCTCCCGCATTGTCACTTGGTCTCGGGCTGTCACCATAACAACCAGAGCCGTGCACTATTCAGAGATGGACTGAGGTTTTTAATATTCCTGCTTAACTTCAGTACAGACACCAGAAGGGATTTTGACGTTGATCGCGGGGTAGACAAGTTCCTTTAATGGCATTTTGTTTTAGGGATTACTGTAAATCTTAAGGGTGGCGCAGTAGGTAATGCTGTCGCCTTACAGTAAGAAAATCGCTGGTTCAAGCCTCGGCTGGGTCAGTTGGCATTTTTGTGTGGAGGTTGCATGTTCTCCCCGCGTTTGCATGCATTTCCTCCGGGTGCTCCGGTTTCCCCCACAAGTTCGAAGACATGCGGTACAGGTAAATTGGGTAAGCTAAAAATTGTCCGTCTTGTATGAGTGTGAATGTGTGTGAGGATGTTTTCCAGTGATGGGTTGCAGGTAAAAGGGCATCCGCCGGCGTAAAACATATGCTGGATAAGTTGGCGGTTCATTCCGCTGTGGCGACCCCGGATTAATAAAGGGACTAAGCCGACAAGTAAATGAATGAATGAATGAATGTAAATACTAAAAATGGAGGCAACTAACATGAAGCAGACGTGCAGGATTTTTTTTACACTTCTGTTTGTAAAGTTCGGTTTGTGTGTCGAAAGACATGCGGTGATTGAATAATTGGCATTTAAGTAATGGTTTATTTATACAGCACCTTTCACAGACATTAAGTCACAAAATGCTTAAGACTTAATCGGAATGCTCTTGAAAACCGGAAAACAGATAAAACAAAAGATATCAATTTAATTAAATTCATCTTTATTTGTATAGCGCGTTTGCAATGTAGATTGGGTCAAAGCAGCTTAGCATAGAAGTTCTATTAAATTGAAATTGCCAGTCCAGTTTTAAGAGTTGAAGTTTAGTTCAGTTCAGTGTGGTTTAATTTTCACTGCTAAAAGTCCAAACATTGAGGAGCAAATCCATCGATGCGCAGCTCCACAGGTCTCAACCAAGCAAGCCAGTGGCAAGGAACAAAACTTCACCAATTGAAATGAAGGAAAAAAAAAAAACTTTGAGAGAAACTTGACTCAGTTGGGCATGATCATTTCTCCTCTGGCCAAACTGCTTGTGCAGAGCTGCAGTCCAGTCACCGAATGCTGGAGAACACTGGACGTCCATCGTGGAGAACTGCAGGTGTGAGTAGGTCACCGGCGGTTGATCAGGCTAGGCCATGGGATCAATGCGAAGACTTGTCTGTCACTGTGCTCTGGTTTCAATAAAAGAAAACATTTTAAAACAAGTTAAAAATCCAATAACAGAAACACCAATGTACCAAACGTTCAACTGATCCCAGAGTTCTTAGTGCTAGAGGGAGAGAGCTCCAGAGCCTTGGGGATGCAGCACAGAAGGCACGGTCACCTTTAGTCTTAAGATGTGTTCTGGGAATGGCTGAAGACTGGCCACAGGAGTGACCATGTAAAATATCTCGAATATAGAGGGGGGCCTGACCATGTAGAGCTCTTGTAGTGGTGTCCCATTTTTTACAGGTATATTTTATAAGCCCTTCCCTTTCACACTCTGTAGGGGTACAAAAATCACAGCTGCATTCAGCACAACTTGCAAATGCTCCAAAGAAGATTTGTTCAGACAAGTGAACAGAACATTACAATAGTCCAACCGTGAAGAAATAAAGGCATGAACAATCATTTCCATCTTTTTTTGTAGCCAAAAGTTTAAAGAACCCTTTAACTGTATTTCATGCAATGTACAGCAGTATTTTAAGTAATGTGTTTGCGTTGTGCATAGCCACATTAAAGTTTGGGATTCCTATCAGCCCTCAAAAAATCTGAACACCCTGACAGTTATTCCTCATCTTATTTTATTTTTTTAAATGGATACAGATATTTTGAGGGTGTAGAAGGAATCCCGTCTAGATCTGCTTCTGGGAAATTCTCATCAGTCGAGGGTGATTCAGGGATTTTAGTCTGAAAGTGGTCCGGGCCACATCTGAGCATGAGCTGATGTGGTTCAGCGGAGCATGACTTCCCTGCCAGAGTCTGAACCTTGCTTAACTGAACTTAGGATAAATAAATAAAAATAGCATCTGCTTGTTAAAAACATCAGCAGCACCGACAAATTCGGATACATTCCACTTCTTGTGATTTTGGCTGGGGAAGAAAGTTTTCAGGGTGAGTGGAAGTCTCACATCCACGCAATGGCATTTTCTTAGCACTAAACATACGACCAAGGTCTTGTGACTCATTGCTTTAAACGCTGATTTGTTTTAAAAAAAATAATGTCAAGGTTGTCTTTTCTACCTCCTCGAAACATGTCCCTAACAACTTTCACACCTAACCTACGCCTTAGCTCTCTACTGCTAATTGCTTTGTTTTGTTTCTATACACCCTTATGTTTGCCTTTCATAATCAGATCTTGTCTGTTTTTCATTAAGTGTGTTTACGTGCACTTTAAAAGTTTGGAATAAACCAAGAAGTCTTTTTTAAAGGGTGACGTAAACACTTGAAGCCCTGATATATACTTACAGCTAAACTTCTTTGATCTGTAAATGTACCTATGCAGTGCAGGACAGCTTACACACAAGCAGCAGGATAAAAAACATGGACGCGCTTGATAATTCATTAAAGGCACAATGACCTTCGAAGAAGAACTGAATTTAGTGCTGAATAGGGTGGTTATTGTTGTGTTGCTGAACAGCAGATGTGATGTAGTAGAATAAAAGTTTCAACGATGCATTCTTGTTAAAGTTACGCTTCAGTTTCTACTACAGACTTATGGCCCATTCCCACTGAGTGGTACAGTACGGTACGTTGTGGGTCACCTTTATCAGTCTTGCGTTTCAGCTGCTAAAATGATACCCTTTTGGTGGGTGTAGTGTACAACAGAAAGTTTCAGTCGACGTCATTCTCACTCGAGGAAATGTCAAAGCTGTATGGGTCGTTCACATATCATATGTAAAGCTCTTCTCGCAAAACAGATGCTTTATATAAAACAATCATTTGCTCCTTTGTTTTTTCCTTCTTCTCCTTTGTTTCTTCATGCGTCACTCTCGCAATTGTCCATTTCTTATAGGATCGAATCTCAGAAGCACTTCAATAATCAGACGCACATTACTATCATCAACTCAAGAAGTTCATTATTTCAAATATAGATGCGCGGCGAGCACAAGCGAGGCAGCCTTAGTTAAAAAGGCAGCCTTGTACACAACAACAAGGCACACAGTAGATTTTGCTCTTCTTCTTGGCTTTGTGGCTGTTCATGAAGACGATGACAAGGTTCGCTCTGGTCGACCATGGCTCGTTATTATATGTACATATTATGGTGTAATGTCTCGGCTGTGTATTTAAAAAATGGTGTTTCCTTTGTTTTCGGTCTTCTAGCTTGTGCACACGCTAGTGATGTATCTCTGTAAACCAATAGCATTCAGCTGCGCATCTCGCTCTGCCTTTTGGTAATCTTTTGTTGTGCTAGGTACCTTTCTGAAAGGGTACCCAAAAAGTGGTATGGTACGGTTCACTTTTTGGTACCTTTTGACAGTGGAAAAGAACCTAAAAGCGTACCGAACCATACCGTACAATTCAGTGGAAACGGGCCATTAAAGTACACATGAAATTTAAACTAACCATATTGATTTTGTTAGCTCACATTGCTAATTTTGTAGTGAACACTTCATCTGTGCATGTCATTGAGGAAAAAAGAAAACCCTCGTAATCTAAAATTTAATTCTCAGATTATGTCTGTCAGAGGTATTGGGTGTGGCTAACATACTTAACCACACCCTTTCAGCTGTCAGTTTTGACAACAAACAGAAATTGTGAAGAGGAGGAGGTGTCTGTTAGGTTGGAATAATCCCAAACCTAATTCCCAAACTTTCTGAATGAAAGGCCTAATTTACTACATCCTATATATATATATATATATATATATATATAGGGAAACTTGGGGGAAACCCAAAACAAACTTAGTAAGCTGTTTCAAACCTCCTAAAATGACTTCAAGTCAAGCAAACTTTGGTTTAACCTATTTATTTTTTAAATCGGGTGGCATTTTCAGGCTTGAATAATAGTTAGCTTAGTTGCAGTCAAGCATTTCACAATTAACTCCAATGAAGTGCCATGTAAAAATGTGCTTTTTTGCAGATGAGTGTGTGCAACATCCATTTCAGCAGCCAGAAATGGTTCTTTTTTCTATCTGTCTGTATGTGTACATCTTAATTATGTTTCACGCTGTGTCGCGAATCGTCAGTTTTGCTTGCGCCACGCTAGAGACTGAACACAGATAAAATGGCACCGACTGAAATTTTCGGTGAAGGTTGCATAATGCTGAAAACTTTAAATGAAATTCCCATTGTAAAAGTTTGCAGACAGTCTCTGAGCTGTCTGAATGCATCCATTTATTCTGCTGTCTGATCAGAACACAAGAGTAGCCTTGGATGGCTGTGCCACAATGAAACCGCCTGCCGTTGTGCTCGTAAGGCTCCCACTCTGCTCAATTTATGACATATTACGGAAATTTAATCAGAAGATAACAAGACTTGTTGTCATGGCAACCTATATATTTTCGGGGACAGCCTCATTCTAGTCGAATGCATTGTCAATGGTAAAACTATTAATTGAAAAAGACTCAATTGGTAGGAAGGGTGGAAACTGCCTGTTGGGAACAGGTAAAGACCAGTTCACATGCATGATTGATAGAACATGAGCTGGAGAGAAAGAAGACTGAGAGAAGCATGAAGAGCATCTCATTACTATCTCAGCTGTCTCTTAGATGGTAATAAGAGAAAATTGAGATGTAAATCTCCAGCTTTAACCAGCCTAAAATTGGTCAGTTAGTTTTAACTGGTCAACCAGGCTGAAGTTAGTTGAGTTATGGCCAAATTCCCAGCTAGCCTGACCAGCTAAGATTGGCCTGGAAAAGGCAAAGACCTCTCTAGAACCAGCCCAATTTTCTTAATGTTTACAGTATGAGCACGTAGAAAAGAATCATAATGGAGGCACTTAAAAAACCTGCACATTTTAAAAGAGATCAAGCCTCAGTCAGGTAAGAAAATGTAATGCAAACGTAACTCAAAAGTAATGTAGTGCATTACTTATCATAAAAATGTAACTAAGTAGCACAACTAGTTACTTTTTTGGAGTGTAATTCAATATTTTAATGCATTTCTTTCAAAAGTAACTCCCCCAATACTGTTAATGCCCAAAACGTACAAATGTTTACCATACCCTAAAGGTACTAATGTCCACCTGTACAAGAAAAAGTGTGATTTTCGAAAAGGTACAGCCTCAGTGACAGATTGTGTACCTTTATTTCTTGGTGTGTATATTAAAGTACATGTTGTAAAGAGAGAGAAGAGTGCAGATTGCCAATACTTCTACATCAGTAACACAACCAAAATCATCAAATAATTGGGTTGAAATACCTGCATTGTTTCTCTCTTTTTCTCACTGTCATTTAAGCAAGAGTCTTAATATATGTAAGCATCAGAGATTCTTGATGATGAGGTGTCGGATGTGAGGATGTTATACTGAGATCGGTTGATGGTATGGTTGGCAAAGTGCTAAGTTGTTATTGTCAGGATAGAAAGGCCAGAATCTGGCTGTTCCCATGGGGGAGAGCATAGAGATGTGACCCAAGAAGAATACTGAACTGGACGGGGGTGCGACAGGCAACTTTTAAAGTTTCTCAAAAGTTACACCAATCTCTGGGGAAATGGTGAATAGATATGGATGTAAGATTTTATTTTATAATTTATTTTTTTTGGAGGGAAAGCTCATGCAGAATTTATGGAAGGCACCTCATAAAACTGATTTCAGACAGACTTCTGAGTCACATTTAATCATGTATAACAAAGCAGAGAGCGCTTTGTTAATAACTAAGGGAATATTTGCTTACTACAGTTATAAATTATCCAAAGAAATGGTATCAAAATGGTAAAATATTATTAAAAAAAATATTTATACACAAAATGACACCTAAAGGGCACTTCTAGATGTCATGTTTGTTTTTATCGAAGGCAATGAAGGTCACATCTCGCTGCCTGCAATGAAGCTGCCTTCTAAATTTGTTCAGAAGAAGGAAACTCTCGAGATGGGAAGCAAAACAGAATTTGGATTTGCATGTGCCTTGGTGAGTTCTTGCCCTAGGGCTCATTTACACTGATCATTCATGCGTCTTTGCATCCAAAAAAAAAGCACATCGTAGAGTATGACAAACAATTGCTCCACTTCCAAGATATTCTGATTGGCCCAGTGCTCGAGAGGGATATATATGGAGGTTGAAGCTAGCTCCAAAAGGACTGGTCAGTTCCAGGTGGGTGGTGCTTGAGCTCCAAGTGAGCTGTACAAACCCACTGGAGTTTTCATTGATTTATTTAATGTATTGCAAATGAAAAAGAGTCTAACCTATTGTGTTTTAATTAACATCTACACCTACCACAACACTGAACCCAACCTCACATTTTCCTGTTGTGTTTTGTAGCAACCCATACCCAACAAACCAGGAGTGCTCAACCCTGTTCCTGGGGATCGACCTTCCAGCTGATTTCAGCTTCAACCCTGATCAAACACACCTGAACCAATTATTTAGAACGTGAGGAGCACTTGATAATTACAGGCAGGTGTGATAAGGGCTGCAACTGAAAACTGCAGGTCGATCGCCAGGAATAGGGTTTAGCACCCCTGACCCAAACCTACTTCTTGGCCAAGTCCCTTCAACTTGTAGGTCACCCAAACTTAGCTGTTGTGTAAGTCCCTCCCACTTAGAGGTCACCCAAACCTACTTATAGCATAAGTCCCTGCTACTTAGAGGTCACCCAACCTACTTGTTGCATAAGTCCCTCCCACTTGGAGGCCACCCAACCAACTTGTTGCATAAGTGCCTCGCACTTAGAGGTCACCCAACCTACTTGTGGCGTAAGTCCCTCCCACTTGTGAGTCACCCAACCTACTTGTGGCAAAAGTCCCTCCCACTTGGACATCACCCAACCTACTTGTGGCAAAAGTCCCTCCCACTTGGACATCACCCAACCTATTTGTGGCGTAATGCCCTCCCACTTGGAGGTCACCTAACCTACTTATTGCATAAGTCTCTCCCACTTGAAGGTCACCCAATCTACTTGTGGCAGAAGTCCCTCCCACTTAGACATCACCCAACCTACCTGTGGTGTAATTCCCTCCCACTTAGAGGTCACTCAACCTACTTGTTGTGTAAGTCCCTTCCACTTGGAGGTTACCCAACCTACTTGAGTAAGTCACTCCCACTTAGAGTTCACCAACCTAATTTTGGATTATGACCCTTCCACTTGGAAGTCACCCAGCCTACTTGTGGCATAAAGGCTGATTTATACTTCTGCATCAAGCGCTACTGCGATGTTGACGCGCACCTCTCAAAAATGTAACGCGTATGCGTAGCGCAAGCTCTGTGATTGGTCGGCATCGTAGAGCTGATGAGTGTAAGCATGGGTGAGAGCCATTCCTTGGAAGTCCTGCTTGGGAGAATGCTGCTCCCAAAGGGAACATTTCAGAGCTTTCAAAAGCAGACTCACACAACATCTTGTCCGCATCTTGATAGTGGTTTGGTGGGATTGCTGCATTTTTGCCCTAAAGTGCGATGGAAAGAGGACAGTGTGAACTATGGTCATTTCTTATACATCACCAGCTCATAAACTGAAACTGAAGGCTGGTTTACGCTAGCTGGCAGTAGGTTATGTTATGTTCCTCTGTGTCGTGTTTCTTCAAGGGTGTTATGTTTTTTTCTGAACGCAACCTTAATGTACAAGTAGCTAAATCTCCCTTATTCAGAGGCAGGAACCGGCTCCATCGGGCTCAAAGCTCTCAGCACCGCCCACATTTGGCACAGCTACCAAGCCGGCCAATCACAGAGCTTGTGCTATGTTATATATATATTTGTTTATTTTTAATGTGCTTGCGTTATTTGTAGAGTATCACAATGATTAAACACATGGTGTACTATAAAAGGTTCTAGAAAGCAATATTTGGCATCAAGCAATTGTACGTACAAGCATGTATACAATAAAGAAATACGTTAGATACATTTTAATTATGCTTTTAACTAAGTTTTAGTGTCCTTAGGAGAGAATCACTCTGCCAAATGTGTGTGTAAATGTGTGTTTGCATATGTATGTTTGTAACATATCAGAACACCAACTTGTATACATAATGTAATGTGTATGACAACACAGGTATTACAAGAAGAAGGTGATTTATGAGGACATTGCCCATGTTCCTATTTTTCGAAAGGCTCATAAATAATACAGAATGAGTTTATTTTTCAGAAGGTAAAAATTCACAGTTTCCCATGAGGGTTGGGTTTAGGGCTGGAGTTAGGGTAGGGTGATAGAAAATACTGTTTGTACAGTATAAAAACAATGGAAGCATATGAAATGTCCCCAGAAATCACAACAAACTAACTTGTGTGTGTATGTGTGTGTGATACTTTCCCTGGTAACATCCTTTGAAGTAGATAGATGGCTCTTTCTGGTTAGCATCTTTTAGACAGCAGGATCAGTAAAAAACACTCAACTGGTAGACTGGAGCCACAAGCCATAAACTGTTGAGGAAAAGGTTGACCAAGCTGACCAGATCTCCGGGTTCGAACATCTTTCACCCTTCGTCCTCCACATGCTACAAAATATTCTGTCAGAAACCTATCAATTAGTAAAAATATTACTGTTTTGCTGTATTTTCCTACATCTACAGTTGAAGTATTATTATCCCTCCTGAATTATTTGCCCCCCTGTATATTTTTCCCCCAGTTTCTGTTTAACAGAAAGATTTTTTCAACACATTTTTAAACATAATAGTTGTAATAACTCATTTCTAATAACTGATTTCTTTTATCTTTGCCATGATGACAGCCAGGGGCATCGCTAGACCCCCTTTACTGGGGCACGTGCTCTGCTCTGCTCCTGGTGTAAGTCCTGGTTGTGAACATGCACACCCAAAAAAATTGCCACATTGCTCATGCCGCTCATGCGTTGTGAAACCGCCATAACAGCCTTTTATGCTGAGGTGTCGGCACGCAGTGAGTTTTGCAAGTCCACAAAACAAAGTTGAAATAATATGATGGTGAACTTATTTAGACTTAGCATGGCTCCTGATAGATTTTTTGTATGAATAAAAAAGGATGGATGATGAGTCAGGGCACTAGTATTCAGCTTAAAGTGACATTTAAAGGCTTAACTAGGTTAATTAGGCAAGTTACGGTAATTAGGCAAGTCTGTTCTGTAGACAGTCGAAAAATGTATTGCTTAAGGGGCCTAATAATATTTACCTTAAAATGTTTGTTTTTTTAAAACTAAAACAGTTTTATTCTAGCCGGAAAAAAATATATATATATACAGTTGAAGTCAGATTTTTTTTCTTCATTTTTAAATATTTTCTAAATGATGTTTAACAGAGCAAGGAAATTTTCACAGTATGTCTGATAATATTTTTTCTTCTGGAGAAAGTCTTGTTTTATGTCGGCTAGAATAAAAGCTGTTTTTAATTTTTTTAAATCCATTTTTAAGGTCAATATTATTAGCCCCTTTAAGCTATATTTTTTGATAGTCTACAGAATAAACCATCATTATACAATAACTTGCCTAATTACCATAACCTGCCTAGTTAACCTAATTAACCTACTTAAGCCTTTAAATGTCACTTTAAGCTGTATAGAAGTGTCTTGAAAAATATCTAGTCAAATATTATTTACTGTCATCATGGCAAAGATAAAATGAATCAGTTATTAGAAATGAGTTGTGTTGTGAGTTGAGAAATGTGTTGAAAAAAATCTTCTCTCCGTTAAACAGAAATTGGGGGAAAAAAAATAAACAGAGGGGCTAATAATTCTGACTTCAACTGTGTGTGTGTATATATATAACATTAATGCACATAAGTGACTTTTTTAATGTATGTCCCTGTGAGAAAACATCGTAAATAATTGGAAATCCAGCAACCGCAATAATCAAATATGGCTGTGTTCTCTGGAATCCTCTCAACCAGTGGATTTCTACATTCTGATTGCTTGTCACAGAATCGCATCAAACCTCACCCACACCATCGAAGACACACCATCCTCGCCGCTTATCGCCGGCGGCTCCATTTGAAAATGAATGACTTCTGTCTACTTTGACGCTGCTTTCAGTGTGGACGCACAATAAGACTTTCTCCAGAAGTAGAAAAAATACTGGTTACGCTATAATTTGATGGTCCGTTTGTTGAATTTAAGTTACATTGCAGCTGATTCTCTTTAGATTATAAGTAGACTGTTAGGTTGGGGTTAGGGTTAGTGTAAGTTGACATGTACTTGCAAAGTTTCTTATAGTCAGTTAAATGTCTGGTGAAGGAGCAGTATCAAGCTAATATTAAGCAGACAGTAAATTAAGCAGAAATAAATTCTTTATCTGTTAAAAATCATTTGGGAAATATCTGAAAAGAACAAAAAAATTCACAGAAGGGCGAATAATTTTGACTTCCACTGTATATATAATCTTTAAATGGTTTTGTATAATTTCCACAACTACAAGGAACTACAAATAGACTACAAACACAATAAAAGTCATCAAACAACAACAAATAAAAACATGCAGCCTGATCCCATGAGGAAACATAAGTATTTTACGATTTGTCCGTTTGGTGGTTAAGTCGTACGAATTTGTACGAGTTCAGTCAGACGAAAATGTACGATTTTAAAAAGGAGGTGTGGCACCTAACCCCACCGCTAACTCCAGTCATCATTTGGTAATGAGCAAATCGTACTAATTTGTACAAATTATATCGTACGAATTCATACGAATTAGCCACTAAATCAAAAAGTTACGAATTGCCATGAGAACGTTGAAATATCATGACATCAGTGACAACAATTACCTCTTTTTATTTCTCTGCTTCTTTTAAATTATTATTATTTAAAAGACCACCGAGCGGTCAGTGCAGAGGATTGTGGGAATGAGCTTTAGACTGAGCTGTCTCTGTTTCAGCTCTTGAATCTGCCACAGACTCACGCAGAGAGGAAGACAGAGATACAGCAGACTGCTTAGAAATAAGCAGCCAATTATTCTCCCTCCTCATCTCTCTGCAGATTCCTCCTCTTTTCCAGCTTTATTCCGGCAAGCTTCTTTGATCACAGGCCTTTCTATTTGCTTCCCATTTGTAAGGGTGTCCGTGGAGTGTTATTCTCAGCGTGAGAGTGTCAACGGGTTCATATGTTTGCTTGAGTGTGTTTATCTATCTACTGAATAAAGCTGAGAGAGACACAGAGAGAGTAATGTGAACTTTGTCAATTCAGTACACTTAGCATTATCCACCGATGCTGAATCATAAAAGACACGTCCACCAATTACAAAAATTAATAAAAACCCAAACAATACAAACATAAAAATAAAACAAAACAAATCCGATAAAAATCCAAGTAAAATCCTACTGAATTTTACTGTTTAATACTTTATATAAAAGGTTGTTTTTTTTGGTGCTGGCAGCTTAAAGATGCTTCTCATGTGAAGATTGGAGTCACATTCATTGCTCAGGTGTGAGTTTTTTACAGATTGATTATAAAGCTTGTTTGGCATGCTGTCCTAGGACAGAGCCCTGAGCTTGTGGGATCCTTGAGCCCGGGGCTCCCCACCCCCCTCACCCCCACCCTTGCAGGGCGAGAGGGGAGTCGGAGTTCAGGTAGGTCTCGAGAACTCGCCCTGCTTGATAATGGTAGATGTAGAATATGAATCAGCTATGGAGTGTGAATACTGGATTCAACACTTGTTATGATGTCAATTTAGTTTTATCAATTTACTTGTGACACATATTTACTTGTTTATTTTATGTTTTGGCTTTTGTTTTTGTCTTACCTGTTCATTTTGTAGTTACTATGGTTTTACTTTAAATGCCATAGTAAAACTGTAGTTAATTTACTATGTAATTACTATGATTGCACAACAAAAACCACAGTTTAACTACAGTTACAGCAATAAAACCATGACTGATTTTCATGGTACTTACTTGACTTTGTTATAATGTTATAATACTCACTGAGGGCAGCAGGCCGTCCTGTGTTGAACATCGTGTGCTAGTGCTTTGCTAATTCTCTCATCTGTGTGCTGCTAGCAAGGTAGACGCTCCATTAGGCTCAAACACACAGCATGAATCATTGAGCACTGTTAATTCTAGACTTCCCTCAGGCCAGAGAGAGGGAAAACTGCCATGAACCGAGGCTTTTCTCAACAATACACTGAATCTGACAGCCGCAATTAATTCTCTCATCTGAAGCAGCACAGCTTGTTTTGACGGGTTGCTGGGTTTGTTTGAGTTTAGCGACAGAAACTGCTTTTTGTCTCATTTCTGGTTATGATAATGAAGAAATCAAGCGGTATACTGATTTAACAGAAACACAAACCTTGTCTCTACACGAGCTGTGTGTTTGGGTTTTCTCTGCAGTCTATATTTTCTTTGTTAAGCTGCAGCGACATCCAGTGGTCGAACACAGATACTGCAACAAAACGTACATGGAGAAAATTACATTCAGAACGCACGTATTATTTAACTCGTGGACTTTCTGTCATGTATCCAATGTGCTTGTATTGTCTTGGTCAATCTTGCTGAGGACTTAGATGTGAATGACCAGAGATGGGTTTGGAATTTTAAGTGGGAATTTTAACGCCTTCTTTGCCATTCCAGATGACTTTATTAATAAGTGATTTGAGTCATTGCAGAGATGTATCGATGCAGTTGTCCAAGCTCATGATGGAGTCATACACAATATTCATTCTGTTTCCACTGCACCATGACAAGCGACAAGACTTTTGTCTAAGAAAAGTCAGACCTTACTGTCCTAATTAAATCAAGGCATGATCATATTTAATAATAATAATCTAGAAGCCTTTGCCTTTCACATAAGCCACTTCTGATGAATGACCAACTAGAAGTTATTATTTGTTGTTCCTAAAACTTGGATAGGCGAGTCAGTGTGCATATATATTGTGTTTTATGTTTAATTAAAAGACAGTTGTAGTTGTTTTTGCTGTCTTGGAAACGTTGCTTAGCTAATTCTCAAATGATATCTAAATAAAACAAAAATAACACTAGCCAAAACATGAAATTACCATAGTACATGCCAAAAAAAAGTAAACATCAGGGAATGACATGCAATGGTTTAAACCCCCAAAACTTTGTTTTACCATACTAACAAAAAAAAAAGTGCCTTTACACGTTTTCATACAAAACGCATGGTTTTACCATAGCTATCATCCTCAAACATTGGTTTTACGTCAAGAAAATAAAGGTCAATAGATGTTATCCTGAAAGCACTGGGTGCCTTTGTTCACCCTGAACACATTTGTATAAAATCTGCATATTTATGCAGAATGATTTTGGGGGTATAGTAACTAAACACCAGCAACATGAAATAAAAAAATATTAACTTTTTAATTTAAGGTTTACAATGCAAATCCAGTTAGATCCACTAAAAAGTCCCATAAAATATTTGCTAAAAGACAGAAAATAATTATTTTACAAACTGTATTGTAAATAAATCATATAAACGTGCATATTAGTCAATAATATTACTAAAAGTAATATAAAAACTGAATAAACATATAATCATATTTATACAAGTGTGAAATTATATTCCAATTCCATGTGTGATCAAAAAAAAGAATCAGGAAAGGATTTTCATTGCCAAACTCTGCTAAAAAAACTACTTAAACCAGCCTAAGCTGGTAGGCTGGTTTTAGCTGGTCGACCATCCTGGTTTTAGAAGGGTTTTGGCCATTTCCAGGCTGGTTTCCAACCATTTCCAGCCTGACCAGCTTGGTTTAAGCTGGACATAGCTGTTTTTTTACTGGTCAAGCTGGTTTTAGCTGGCCAACTCCCAGCCTGACCAGCTAAGATCTGGCTGGAAATGGCCAAAACCCCTCTAAGACCAGGCTGGTCAACCAGCTAAAACCAGCCAACCAGCTTAGGCTAGTTTAAGCTGGATTTTTTTAGCTGGAAAGTATTAACTATTTATTACATACAAATTAATAAATAGATTTACAGCTCTGGGTCAGTATAAGTAAATCCAACCCAGGCTCATTCTAAAAATGTACCCCTATATAGTATACATTTCTGGAGATCACAAATTAAGTAGCCAGAGGAACGTATGACTGCATTTCGTCTTTAAAATGAACGATATGGGGCGTTATGATGCTTTTCCCCTTCGCGCTTACCAGCTGACCACTTACCTCTGTGTGGATGACTTTCCCGATGGTACCAGTGGCTCGCCACACACATCAGCGTTCTTGAGGCTGAGAGCAGAGTTGACCGCAACAACAGGTTTCGATTCTGGTGAAGAACGGTTTCAGAAAGCAGGTTAGACAAAAACAAAAGCCCTTGCTGGTCATTCTGTACTTTTGAAAACACTATCGGTTGGAGGAGGGTGGGTCAGTCGATAAGTCAGTCAGTCGACAGCGGCCTCTGATGGATTTACACGAGAAGAGCAGCGTTTGCTGATTATGGGACATGTATGCTTCCTCTATGTATACATATTTCCTCTTTCTGCAAGCTTCTGTGCACACAAACCCACTTTATTACCAAATGAGGTATGCTCTGCAAACATTCCTTCTTAACACTTTGAGCGCATCTCACATTTTTGGTGCAAAGGAGAAACTAAAGTTATTGCAACACAGGCTCATTCTGAAAATGTAGCCCTATATACATTTCTGGAGATTGCGAATTATGTAGCCAGAAGTACGTATGGCTGCATTTCATCTTTAAAATGAATGCTACGGGGTGCTATGATGCAGTTACTTTTTGCACTTACCAGCTGACCGCTTACCTCTGTGTGAATGGCTTTCCTGCTGTTACCAGTTTTCCCAGCAGCTCACCACAGTGGACTTGAGACGTAGAGAAGAGTTGACAATGACAACGAGGTTAGAGTCCGGTAAAGAACACTTTCAGAAAGCAGGTAAGACAAAAACAGAAGCCAAAAAATTAAATAAACAAGTAAATAACAGGGTGAGAATGTGGTAAAATCTGAAAATGTGGTAAAAATCAGGTTACCATGAGGGCTTTTGTTTTCGGATCAATTGGTGCTTTTGAAAACACCATTTACTCTCAGAAATAAAGGTACAGAAGCTGTCTCTGGGGCAGTACCTTTTTAAAAGGTACATATTTGTACCTGAAGGGTCCATAATAGTACCTCAAAGGTACTTTTTTGGTACATTTGGGTACTAATATGCATCTTTGAGGTACCATTGTGGACTCTTTGGGTACAAATATGTACCTTTTGAAAAGGTACCACCCCAGTGACAGCTTTTGTACCTTTATTTCTGAGAGTGTTGGATGGTTTTAGGGAAGGAGGAGGGTGGGTCAGTCTATCGGTCAGTCAGTCAGTCAGTCGACAGCGGCCTCTGGTGGATTTACGCAGGAACAACAGGCACAAATGGCACTCGTGAGAGAAATTTGAGATCTCAAAAAGCGTACACAACAGCTCTCCAGAAATGTAAATAGGGGTACGTTTTAGAATGAGTTTTTTTTATATATATATATCTTTATGCTGTGTCTTTCCAGTCAGCTGCATCTAATTCTGCAAATTGCTTCATTAGTTTGCAAGCACACCACAGAGTTTGGTTAATATATCACTAAGCAATATACAAATATTTGGTAAAAGTAGACATGAAAGCGATAAAAAAAATCATTTGTTTAAAACAAAAGTAAATAAACAGATTCAATGATGGGCTAAAACATCTCCGCACACAGATTTTGTGTGGCCTTACTCATGATTTTATATATCACTGCATTAAAGCAGGAGGCTTCCGAATCCCGCCGTACACACAGCAGAGATTTTTCCAAGGGCCTGGCTTTTCAAAAATGCACACATCCTGAGGAAGAAACGCGTTTCCTGATGCCCCTTTCAACAAAGAAAGGCGTATCCGTGTGTGTGTTCAGCGAGCGTTCAGAATCTGCTTTACGTTCACCTGTGAGGATGAGAGCGGGTCTGCTGTGGCTCAGCCTGGCCGGACTGTGTAAGGATACACACTTTTTATATTCACACCATTTATTATCTGTTCACGGTCTTCACCTCTCTGCTTTCTGCTTTCTCTCCTGCAGGGCAAGCGCTCGGCACGCGGGCAGGTAAGACCACTGTTTAATTGCTTTAGCTGGACAGTTTCGAGACAAGAAGGTTATTTTTACTTCTCGCAGACTAACACCTGAACGCTTGATTTATGTAGCTGGGAAAAGGGAGAGTTGAGATTTTAACCCTTGTGTGTATAATAACTCATTTCTAATAACTGATTTATTTGATCTTTGCCATGATGACAGCACATAATATTTGACTAGATATTTTTCAAGATACTAGCTTTCAAGCTTAACTAAGTTATAGTACGGGTAATTAGGCAAGTCATTGTGTGACGATGGTTTCTTCTGTAGACAATCGAAAAACATTACTGAAGGGGGCAACAATGTTGACCTTAAATTGTTTTAAAAAATACAAAAATGCTTTTATTGTAGCCGAAATAAAACAAATAAGACTTTTTCCAGAGGAAAAAATATTATAGGAAATACTAAACATCATTTGGGAAATATTTGAAAAAGTATGCGAATAATTATGACTTCAACTTCCCCATTTAAAATGTCACTAAACCTCTAAAATCAAGAAAGTAAATAAAATTTCAATCCTCAAATTTATTTTGCATGAAGAAACAACCTCATTCAAAAAAAAACTAAAGCAGCAGATTCCTATTGTGTGTGTGTGTCGTGGTGTTTTTGTGATGTAAAAATGGTTGTATAGTTGGCAGGTCAAATTGACCTGAAGGGCAACCGTTGTATAAATGTGTTCAGCCTTCATGAAAATAGGAAATGATTCAATCTTTCTAATGTTGAGCTCATTTTAGAAAAAGTCACCAAACTTCAAAATAAAATAAAAAAACATTGCAAAACAAAAAGAAATCTGTTGTTTAAATGGTGTCTGGATCATTTTTGAGAAGGGTTAAGACATGAGGAGGGCTTTTCTGAGCATGTTGGTAACTTGGGTTTGAAAATTAGGTCCGGTTGTTTGTGAGGAATAATTGACGACGTGTTGTTGAATTATTAAGATACAACTATGCTGGCTTGAGAAAGTCAACATACTGTTGGACTACATAAATATCTTCCTCTTTTTCTTCTTCTTCTTCGTAGATTAATTTGAAGGTCCATCTCCTCCTGAACCTTATATCCTTCAAACTCACGTCAGACCTCCAAACTGGGTCGCTCTATCTTTACTAACTGATCTGACATATAATTTTCAAAATTAGCCACATGCTAATTCATGCTAGAAACATGCTAGCAAACATGCTAATTCATGCTAGAATCATGCTAGCAAACATGCTAATTCATGCTAGAATCATGCTAGCAACATGCTAATTCATATTAGAAACATGCCTGTACCATACTAATTTATATTAAAATAATGCTAGTAACAACATGCTAATTCATAGTAGCTTCAAGTTTGTTAATTCATGCTAATAAGCAAATTGCCACTAGAGTCTAGCTAGCAACATGCTAGTTCATATTAGAAACTGGCTCGTAACATAATAATTCATGCTAGAATCATGCTAGTAACATGCTAATTCATATTAGAAACATGTTAACAACATGCTAATGCCTGCTAGAATCATTTTAACAACATCCCTGCTGAAAAATCCAGCTTAAACCAGCCTAGGCTGCTTAGCTGGTTTTAGCTGGTCGACCAGCCTGGTTTTAGAGGGGTTTAGGCCATTTCCAGGCTGGTTTCCAACCATTTCCAGCCTGGTCTTAGCTAGTCAGGCTGGGAGTTGACCAGCTAAAACCAGCTTGACCAGCCAAAACCAACTATGTCCAGCTTAAACCAGGCTCAGACCAGGTTGGAAATGGTTGGAAACCAGCCTGGAAATGGCCAAAACCCCTCTAAAGCCAGGCTGGTTGACAAGCTAAAACCAGCCAACCAGCTTAGGGTGGTTTAAGCTGTTTTTTTCAGCAGGGTAGTAGCTTCAAGTTTGTTAATTCATGCTAATAAACAAATTCCCACTCGACTCATGCTAGCAACATGCTAGTTTATATTAGAAACTGCCTCGTAACACAATTATTCATGCTAGAATCATGCTAGTAACATGCCAATTCATATTAAAAACATGCCTGCGGCATACTAATTCATACTAGAATCATGTTAACAACATGTTAATACCTGCTAGAATCATGTTAACAACATG
>CAIGQZ010032580.1:2852343-2895913 GCA_903798205.1 Danio tinwini | reverse complement strand
CATGTTAACAACATGTTAATACCTGCTAGAATCATGTTAACAACATGGTAATTCATAGTAGCTTCAAGTTTGTTAACCCTGCTGAAAAAAACTGCATATGCTGGTAAGGTATGTTTTGATGCTGGTATGCTGGTCTTACTGGTTTTAATGCGGGTCCTGCTGGTCTCAATGCTGGTCCTGCTGGTCTTAATGCTAGTCAGGAGCAGCACTCAGGCCAGCAAGACCAGCATTGAGACTAGTATACTGAAACCAGCAAGACTTGCATTGAAACCAGCAAGACCAGCATACCAGCATCAAAACATACCTTACCAGCATATGCAGTTTTTTTCAGCAGGGTAATTTATGCTAATAAGCAAATTCCCACTCGAATCATGTTAGCAACATGCTATATCATAGTAGAACCATATTAACAACATGCTAATACCTGCTAGAATCATGCTAACAACATGCTACTTATTCCCAAACAGGAAAAAACACCAACAACCAAGAATGCATGATTATATGGTGCCATGGCTTTGCAATTAAAAAATGTCATTATAAATGGAAGTCAATGTGGCAAAACCAGCCCCCAGCATAACAAAACGGTAGTCAATTTGCCCAGAGTGTATTGTTAAATTTTGGCATATTTTAAAAGCATTTTTCCAAAATATGGATTAAAATAAGGTGTGTGACCAAAAATTATTCCATTTGCTGAAGCACAGAGAAAGTTGTGGCCAAATTAAGGCTTGAAATGGATGAAAAAATTCCCAACAGCACAAAGGGGTTTAATCAGTTTTCTCTCTCTCTCTCTCTTGACCTTTTTTTCAGAATCGTGAGCTCTAATAAAAAAAAATCAGGATTCTCAGTTCATACAGAATGTGCGCAGATCTACTGAATCTAAGATGCACTTTTGTGCTTTGATCTTTGTCGTGCACAGTTTAGCCGCTCAAAGGAAGCTAGCAGAAGATGTTTAGTCTGCGTTTAATTGGAGGCTCAAGCAAGATCAGCGATGTGGATTAGACTAGTGCTCCTGTTTGTCGGGATGTACACTGTGTACGGGCTCCTGAGGGAATCGTGTTTTGTGTTGGTTTATGTGATTTCCTTCCTTCCTCTTCCTTCTGTTCTGAGCGCCGCTCACTGTGGCCTGCTTTAGGACTTTTAGAAAAGACTTACGTAGAGTTAAAGTCAAAGTTATTCGCCCTCTGAATTTTTCTTTTTCAAATATTTAACAAACGATGTTTATCAGAGGGAGGAATTTTTCACAGTATTTCCTATAATTTTTTTTCTTCTGGAGAAAGTCTTATTTGTTTTATTTCAGATAGAAAAAAAGCAGTTTTTATTTTTTTTAAACCATTTTAAAGTCAATATTATTAGCCCCCTTAAGCAATATTTGTTTGTGATTGTCTACAGAACAAACCACAGTTATACAATGACTTGTCTAATTACCCTATCTTTACCCTAATTAACCTAGTCAAACCTTTAAATGTCACTTTAAGCTGAATACTAGTCTCTTGACAAATATCTAGTCAAATATTGCATGCTGCCATCATGGCAAAGATAACATAAATCGATTATAAATTAGTTAATAAAAATATAAAGTTTAGAAATGTATTGAAAAAATCTTCTTTCCCTTTAACAGAACATGGGGGTCAAATATACAGGAGGGCTAATAATTCAACTGTATGTTGTTTAAAGTCAACATACAGAGACCATCACTCTTCAGAAGTGCCAGTCTTTTCTGTGAACCGCAGCACATATTTCTGGCTCTGTCTTTCAGCTTGTGATTATAAAATGCACTTAATTGGACTGAATATGCACTTGGAGTGAACCTAAATTTCATATTAATGCAATAAAATGCACTTAAAGGTTCTGTGAAGTGCTTTCAAATGTGCGGGGTTTTTTTATTCGATGTTTGACGTCTCAACTTCAACTGAAACTGAAGAGAGGGCCAGGCACAGAGTAGCTCCGTCCTTTTAAAATGAACAGTGTTTAGTTCTCTGCCAGTGAGAGTGGTTGAGCTCAAGCGCATCAAATAAAAAGCAAATGAGAAGAAGGGGGCGGGACATGTCAGACACTAGAGAGTATTTAATTGGCCAGATCTGACAAGAAACTATGAGATAACGTGAAAAAATCATTGCTTAAGCTTTGGACGTTTAGATCAGTTTTATATTTTCTAAACGTGAATTTTGTCATGTTTTGGAGCACGCTAGCTTATATATATATCCTTACAACAGACTGAAACTAATATCTAATTTTTTTTTTTTTTACGAGACCTTCAATGGCAGTGCTGACCGCCTCCATACATCTTGTTTTGACTTCTTTCAAGCATTATTTAGGGAAGTCAATTCCCTTCAACCCCCCCTGTAATTTGTACTATGGAATGTTTAAAACAGCTGTTTTCTCTTATGTGAAGTTTGTTTATAAACTACTTTTGAGAGCATCATGTGCTTACGATTGACCACAGCTGGCCCCGCATTAGCTATTACATGATTCATCAATCAGACGAGTCCAAAGTCACCTTAAGTAACCAGAGTTTCTTACCTTAGTCATCTTCGTCTTAAAGAATACCCCCTTCCACCCCTACTCCTCCTCCCTTTTCCTAGATAGGGCAGCACAGCAGCCCGGTGGTTAGCATTGTTGCCTCACAGCAAGAATATCACTGGTTCAAGTCCTTACCAGGCCAGTCGACCTTTCTATGTGGAGTTTGCATGTTCTCCCCGTGCTCATGTTTCCTTCCACTGTCCAAAAACATGCAACATAAGCGAATTGACTAAACCAAATTGGCACCACAGATGAGCTCTTAGTCAGCAGTATATCTCTCCATAGCAATCCCTAATTTATCATGAGCCATAAACCAGCAGGGGAGTTCTCGAGATCTACCAGAGCTTAAACTTCCCTCTCGCCCTGCTAACGAGAGGGAGCCCCGAGCTCGAGGATCTTATGAACTCTCTCTCTTGTTACAGTATGCCAAACATGAGTGTGTTTCTATACATCTGTTTCTCTGTCTGTTCAGCGATCACCATCGATCAGGTGAGGCTGACTGTTTTTCCAGGTAATGAAGTGGTCAGTGGCACTAATCTGATCCTGCGCTGTGAGGCGGATGTCAGTCACAGCCTGCCCCATCCGCCCACACACTCCTTCAGCTTCCTGCATAACGGACAGGTAGTTTACTCCAAAAACATCAGCGCCTCTGTGGTGGAGCGCACCTTCTCTCCGGCCCGCGTCTCCAACTCAGGCCAGTATAAATGCACTGTCCGCATACAAGACAAGACCAAAGAGAGTAACGACCAAGCACTGCGCATCACAGGTGAGCAGAAACACTGCGTTTATGGATAAAAACTGACTTGAAATAAAATTTGGCTGTAAAATTTGCACAGGACGGCACAGTGGCTCAATGGTTAGCACTGTTGCCTCACAGCAAGAACGTTGCTGGTTTGAGTCTTGGCTAGGCCAGTTGACATTTCTGTGTGGAGTTTGCATGTTCTCCCCATGTTGGCGTGGGTTTCCTCTGGGTGCTTTCCCCCACAAGTCCAAAGACATGCGGTATAGGTGAATTGGATAAACTAAATTAGCCATAGTGTATGAGTGTGTGTAAATGAGAGAGTGTATACTGTAAGTCCTTCCCAGTACTGAGTTGCAGCTGGAAGGGCATCCGCTGTGTAAAACATATGCCGGAATAGTTGGCGGTTCGTTCAGCTTTGGTGACCCCTGTAAGATGCTAAGCTGAAGAACAATGAATGAATGGTTAGGTCAGGATCAACAAATACAAATAGTATTTTGAGTATTACCCTGAAACTGTGTAGCTTATATGACTTATTATGGAGCGGTAAGAGGTTAAAAAGTGTGTTTAACCCCCTGCAGGCCTTCAAACGCCCATGATGAAGGTGAACTTTGACATAGTGTCTGAGGGTGAAGACATTATTGCCACATGCAGCGCAGCAGAGGAGACGGGCACTCTGATGTTTTTCTTTTACGAGAACAAGCAGGAGGTCAAGAGTGAAATTAGTAACACTAACACCGTTTCGATCACTCTGACCATGAAGAAACTCAATGATATCTACCTGCACTGCGCCTACATGGTTGTGAGGCACCCCACTGCAGGCTTCTCTAACAACAGCAACACAATCAAAGTTTTTGTACGAGGTAACGTAATATTGCTTGCCCAAAGACAATTGTTAATGGCATTTAGCATGTGTTCACACTTGTGGTTTGGTGGTCTTGGTTCATTTTGTGTTGACGAGGAAAGAAATGTGTACGTTTATTTGTCATTTATGAGACCAAATTAAAAAGAAACCTAAAAAAGAAACCAATAAAATGTTTTTAAAGACACATTTTGGGATGCAATATATTGCTCTGCAATAGGCAATTCCTCCATCCCACAATGGGAGATGAGGAAAAATATTTCCTATATTTGTACTGAACTGTAATGGTCAACATCACAAATATGACCCAAGCTTTTTGTGCTTTTTAAGGCTTCATTTTCAGATTATGTCCAATTTGGGGGTATTTTCTCACAGCAAAATTTCTCTGGCCCACACAATCATCTCTTGCTTGGCCCACAGTGAATTACGGTTCGTGACTGGCCCAAGTCCGGCTTCTCGACAAGGGCCAAAAATGGACCATAACTGGGCCAGGTCTTAGCCAAGTTAATAACCCATAACTAGGCCAGATGAGGCCCATGTTTGGCCATTGTCTGGAAGCGAGATTTGGTGTGTCACGACTGCAATGAAATTAATAAACCCATAAAGCATTGAGCTTTAGGCATGTTAATAATGGTAATGGTTAGTAATGGCTAATAATAATGTTTGTAAAATAATAATTTGGTTAATAAAATATATGTAATGTATTACAAATGTATTACAAATTTGGTTATTTTGCAACATAGAGGAAACAATAGGTTAATAATTCAAATAATCAAATCTTAAATTGTTTCCTGGATTAAAATGAAGGCATTAGAGGATGCAAACAGGAAAATGGAAATGACTTTGGGTATTAAAATATTTCTTAACTCAAAAAATAATTTAAATGTGGGTCAAGATAGGCCAAACTTGAGTGGCCAACATATCAATTTTGAACATCTGGACCAAATACTACATTTGACATCTGGCCCATGTCTTGTGTGCCACATCTGCCATGTTTGGCGCACATGCTGCATGTCAGAATTCTTTGGTTGGATGTCTTTGGTTTATTCATATTAATACTGTATCAGTTCAGAGTCTTTGAAAAGCAGACTGAAATCCACATTTTTAAGAGTCTCGACCCACTTGTCACAGTAGATTTTGTATGGCAGCATTCACATATTAAGGGCTCAATCACACAGAATGTATTTTTACATTTTCAATATGAAAATATGACAAACTATTCCATTTTAAATACTTTTTTAATTTAGAAAAGATAAGTGTGTTGCTTTGACTTAATGCTACTAGGCAACCCTCAAAACAGTTTTTACAAACTGTCTAAACAGAAGGCCTGCACAAGGAACTCATGGGACAATGCTAACAATAAATAAAAACAATAAATAAATTGGATAACTGAACTACAAAATAAGCTACTAAAAAGACAATAAAATGGCAACAAATTAAGACTAAAATAATAAAAAGAATTAAAGAAATAAGACAAATCAGATGCATAATGTATTTTTGTTGCAAAGCATGATGGGAGCAATGGATGAGTTTTGATTGATGCACCCAGAATGCACTGCAGCAAAAAAGCTTTTTGTATATTATTATTGTAGAAATACATATGCTAATTTTATTAATATTAATAATTATTCCTTACATTTATATAAAAAATTGGGGGGGGGTCTCTTCATCCACCTGGATGATGCGACGGCAGCCATATTGTGCCAGACTACACACCACACACCAGCTGATTAATTGAAAGGAGAGTTATGAACCCAATTATAATATAGGGATGGTTAGGAGGCCAAAGACTAGTGGGCAAATTTGGCCAGGATGCCGGAGTTAACCCCTACACTTTTTCAAAGTACATTCTGGGATTTTTGCCACAGATAGTCAGGACCTCGGTTTAACGTCTCGTCAGAAAAACAGCACTCACTGAGCCCCTATTAATATACTGGGGCATTAGGACCCACACAGACCTGCTGGCCTTACTAACACCACTTCCAGCCGCAACCAAGCTTTCCCATGGGGTCTCCCATCCAGGTACTGAAAAGGCACAGCCCTGCTTAGCTTCAGTGCGCAACCATGTGAGAGTTGCAGAGAGCTAGCTGCCGGCTAGTTAAGTTGCTCCAACAAAATTACAAGATGCAGCAGGCAGTTAAATCACTAAGTGCTCTGGAGCAATGCATGCGAAACACTCACTGCCAACAAAATACATTTTTACAATCATAACGCTTAACTGATAATGAAGTGTGCATATGTGCAACACACCTGTAAACTCCATAACACCAATCACTCACAGTTTTCATTTTAATCACATCAAACCAGCCGAGTGTGAACACAAAAACCCAGCCAATCAGAAATGATGTCTGTTGATTTGTAGTCTTTTAGTCAAGCCACTTCATTGAGTCTTTATAGAGTACACCAACAGCTGCTCATACTTTGCATTAACCTCACATTTTATTTTATAGATCTTAAAGAGCTCACCCCAGAGATAAGCATTTCCCCCCGTGTGAATGTGGTCGAGGGTGACCGAGTGGCAATCAAATGTGAGGTTCATGATCGCTCAGATCTGGAGATGTTTCTCACCAAAGACAGCTCCATACTTTACAGATTTCACACATCCTTCTCATACAGCCTCACAGTAAGAGCGGAAGATTCTGGAGTTTATGTGTGCAAAACCGAGAAAGGGAGCGTGCAAAAGAAGGTAGAGGATCAACTGAATGTAACAGGTAACTAAAAACCAATATGCATTCTACAAGGGGCTTTCACGCTGGGTAGTTCTAAGAACTCAGTTATAGGAACCAATCACCAGGCCAATCCCTTGAAACATGATTTTCCCCTCGACATCATATGTGGCCTTCAACAAAACAACTAGAACAGTGGTGTCAAACTCAATTCCTAGAAGGCCGCAGCTCTGTAGAGTTTAGTTCCAGCCCTGCTGGATACCTACCTGTAGGTATCAAGCAAGGCTAAAGCACTCAATTAGTTTAATCAGGTCTGTTTAATTAGGCTTGGAAGTAAACTGTGCAGCGCTGCGGTGTCACAAATACGAAGGAGACCCAAGTGCAAGTGAATGCAAGTAGATTTAATAACAGGGATAACAGGAAATAACAACTCGTAAAGATCTCACCAGATCTCGAGGGATAGGGTAGAGCAATGATGCATCTCTCAAGGAAATCGACATGCTAAACACCAGTAATAGTTCTTCAGAGCAACAGATCCAGAGTGAAGTCTCTTACTGATATCCCACCAGATATCGAGGGAAGGGGTAGAGCAATGGTGCACCTCTCAAGGAAGTCGACAACGCTTAACAGCGGTAATAGTTCTTCAGAGCAGCAAAACAAAGTGAATCTCTTGTGGGTGTCATCCGTGCAAACAGCGGTAACAACATCAATGAAACAAAGCCGTGCTTGACAAGTCCAAAGGCAACGGACTCTATGATGACTCTCCACCAGCGGATTCAGCGAGAGCTGCCTAACAGGAAACAGACACAGACGTGAACCACAATAAACTGACAACGTAAAACAGGAATGCTGAACAGATATAGGTGCAGTTATGCGCTGCACCTGTGGAGTGCTAACAGTTGAGGTTACTGATAGCAGCAGAGCACGTGACCACCCAGCTGATGACATGTAAACACAACAGACAGCCACGCGGTGAAGACACACCCACACCCACACACATAAACACGCACATACACCAGAGGAACAGACAGATCCACAACCATGACATACGGCCCTCCAGGAACTGAGTTTGACACCTGTGAACTAAAGGATGGAGTGATCAAAGATGTTTTTTGTTGTGTGTCATGAGTTCCATAATAATGCAAATGGATTAACAAAATTGATTTCAAGTGGAAGAAAAAAATTAGCAGTCCACTGTGCTCCTGAAGAGCTGCCTTTCTGCTGAGTTCAGCTTCAACCATGGTCAAACACACCTGAACTAATTAATCAGGACCTGAACAGTACTTGATAATTACAGGCAGGTGTGTTTGATATGGGTTGCAACTAGAAGCTAAGTATTATGCAGAGACTAATGCTGTGTCCATACCAGACGTGAAACGTGCAAATAAATCATGATATTTACGTGTAATTAGATGCTTAAACATTTTTAGTAACCCCCTTTATTCACGTGTCAAATTCACTTCATTCACGCATCAAATTCACCTCACAATAGACGCGGATTTGCGTCATGGACAGAGCTTTCGCCTGCCCCGTGACACCAGCTTCGTTACTAAATGGCTAACATGGATTTTATTGAGATAGTAGGAAGCTTTAGGAAGGCTGAAAAACTGTGTAGATTCATTCAGCGCCGTGTCTGAGTCCACTAGATCCTTACAGAGGTGCACTTAGCTCTGTGAGTACATCAACTCCTCCAGAAACTATACCTTGATTGAAGCTTTTAGCAGTACTTCAAACTGAGCTGAGCCCAGTTTGATGAGCTGTTGTCCGGTGTTGGCAAGAGGATTTCCCCTCGGGACACCAACAATAGGCACTACGTCATAATCACTCCCCTACAAGAGCAAGCTCATGACTGGTTAACATGGCGCTAATGTCCGCTGAAGTTCAGATTTTCCAACTCAATCGTTTCATGCAAAACGTGCAAAACAATCAACTTGCACTGCTTCATTTACGAGAAACACGTCATTCGCACTGCAGGATGTCTATTTGCGCCTTTGCATTGACTTAACCTGTAAATCATTTGCGCTTTAAGGCAAGTCATGTCACTCAGCAGCCATTCTTGAAACTCTGTTCAGGCATTCTGTTTGAATGGGGAAACATCAAATTCTCCAGAATTGACAAACTCACGTCTAGTGCTCTTTCAGAGAATCATCAGTCTATAGCGATTGATGATTGGCTCCTTATCATAATCACGCCTCTACAAGAGAAAGCTTCTGATTGGTTAAAATGGCACAAATGTCTGCTTAATTTCAGATTTTCCAACTCAAACGATTCGCACATTAACCATGTCAAACGCGATAAACGCTCGATTCATGTTGCAGGATGTCTATTCACGTCTTTCCATTGACTTAACATGTAAATCACTTTCGCTTAACACTCTGGTTATTGCTGTGTATTTCTTTCTAAATATCAAAAGTTATTTTCAGATTTTTTATTTAGTTTTATGAGCTGTAATAATGAACTGCGTGTTAATTAAATCCATCTTTCTCCTTCAGCACTGTTTACAAGGCCAGTCTTGACAATGAGACCAAATGAAGTTTTTGAAGGAGAACACTTCGACCTGACCTGCAGCAGTGATGTGATCTCCTCGCACAAGATCAGAAAAGAAGACATCAAGTATGCTTTGCTGAAAGAGGATCAATACCTTTCTACATATCCCAACTCTGCAAGCCTGATCAACAATGGCAAATACTCTTGTATGGCCACGGCTAGAGGTGTTAACAAGACCAGCCTACCGCACCATTTAAAAGCTAAAGGTGATAAGTTTATGCTTTTGTCAAATTTGTCATTAGGGAACATGGTCATATTATTGAAATACTATGTATTAGCACAGTAGTACAAACAGTTGCTAAATTAACTACAAACATACCCAAGGGTGCCAACATGTCCTAAGAAGAGCATGTTGTAATAATGTAAAAGGCATTAAAAGAGTCTATAGAACTGTATGTATTGTGCGATGAATGGACTTGTTGGATGTTAAAGAGACAGTTCACTAAAAAAAAAATGTTTGGTATTTACTTACACTCTTGTCATTCCAAACCCCTGACACCTTCATTCAACTTCTGAACAAAAATCCAAGAGCTCTCTGCCCTTCCATAGACATCAAGAGTCACAAGGTTTTCAAAGTCTAGAAATAGTCCATGTGTCTTCAGTGGTTCAATCATTGTGTCATGAAGCTATGAGAATAACTTTGTGCCAATAACTTGATTTAACTTTATTCAATAGATTCTTCTCTTTGAATGGTTTACCTTTGAGAGTGACAGCTTTGTAGGGATTAATGCATAGGAAGGCATAGGCCCTTTCATATACAATACGTTGTTTGACACTCAAGGTCCAACTCGACTGCTCAAATGATCATGGAGATCCTTTTACTTCGGGCAAGTGCACAAAACTATTCTTATAGTCATAACTAACGATTGAACCACTGATAACTCATGGAATGTTTTGGGGATGTTTTTGGTACCTTTCTGGACTTTTTAAACATCTCATGACTCTTGTTGTCTTTGGAGGGTCAGCTCTCGGAGTATCTAAAATAAATTCATTTGTGTTTTGAAGATAATCAAAGGTTTCAGGAGTTTGGACTGACATGAGGGCGAGTAATTAATTACTGAATTTTCATTCATCGTTCCTTATAAAACTATACATTTACAACCCCAAATCAAAAAAAGGTGGAATAGTATGGAGAACAAAAATAAAAAAGAAAGTAGTGATTTCCAAATGTACATTGACTTTTATTTCATTGCAGACAATATAAACTCCAAATATTTTTGTCTGGTCAACTTCATTTCATTTGTAAATACACATCCTTACCTGTCATTCAGACCTGCGACACGTTCCAAAAAAAGTTGGGGGCAGGAGCAGTTTAGGGCTAGTAATCAGGTAAATTGGTAAATAATGATATGATTTAAAAAAAGGGGATGTCAAGAGGTGATTGTAATTATGATTTAATACAAAAGCAGCATCCAAAAAAGGTCTAGTCCTTTAGGAGCAAGGATGGGCAGTGGATCGCCATTTTGCCAACAAATATGTGAAAAAATTATTAAAATGTTTAAAAACTATGTTCCTCAAAGAAAGATAGGAAGACATTTGGATATTTCACCTTCAACAGTCCATAACTTAATTAAAAGATTCAAGGAATCTGGAGGAATTTTAACCCTCATTCATATATAAGCGATATCACCACATGGGCTTAAGACTACTTTGGCAAACCTTTGTCAAGTACCACAATACATAGTTACATCCACAAATGTGAGTTAAAACTGTACTGTGTCAAAAGGATGTGTTAACAGTGTCCAGAAGCGCCATTGACTTCTCTGAGCTCGAAGGCATTTGGGATGGACCATCACACAGTGGAAATGTGTACTGTGGTCAGGTATTTCAGGGGGTTTTTTGGAAAAAATGAATGCCGTGGGCTGCGAACTAAAGAAAAAAAGGATCATCCAGACTGTTACCAGGAACAAGTTTTAAAGCCAAGGTCTGTCATGTTATTGGGTTGTGTCTGTGCCCTTGGCAAAGGTAACTTGCACTTCTGCAATGGCACCATTAATGCTGAAAATACAGAGATTTTGGAGCACAAAATGCTGCTTTCTTTTCCAGCGACACCCATGCATATTTCAATAAGACAATGCAAAACCACATTCTGCACACATTACAAAGTCCTGGCTGCGGAGGAAGAGTGTACAGGTACTTGTCTGGCCTGCCTGCATTTCCCAGCTGTCTCCAATAGAAAGTATGTGGTGCAAAATGTGACAACAAAGACCCTGTACTGTTGACAACCTTAAGACTTGTTTGCAGGAAAAATGAGACAAAATTACACCCGAAACACTTCATCACTTTTTTTAAGTGTTGCGAAAAGGAATGGCAACATAAATGCTTTACTGTTAACTTTTTTGAAATGTGTTTCAAGAAGCAATAATGGAATATGTTCAATAAAAAAAATCATGAGGAACACATTAAATAATCTTTGTTCTACTGTCTGCGAGGAAATATGAGTCAAAGTAATTTAAGAAATCGCTACTTTCTTTTTTGTGTTTTCCATACTGTCCCAACTTGTTCTTATTTGGGGGTGTACTTTAAGTGAAGTTTATTTATAAACTAATTTTGAGAGGATCACCCACTTATGATTGAACACAGCTAGTCCTACATTGGCCAATTCATGATTCACCAATCAGACAATTCTAAAGCCACTATAAATACCCTTAGTTCCATACCTCCTCCTTTCCTAGATGGGTGGCACGGTGGCCTAATGGTTAGCATTGTTGCCTTACAGCAAGAATGTCTCTGGTTTTAGTCCTTACCAAGCCAGTCGACATTTCTGTGCGGAGTTTACATGTTTTCCCAATGCTTGCATGGGTTTCCCCCTGCCCCCTGTTTCCTCCCACCGTCCAGAAACATGCAACTTAAGTTAATTGACCAATCAAAATCAGCACCAAAGACATGCTACTAGTAAGTAGTTATCTCTTCATAGCAATCCCTATTTTGTTCATTAGCTACAACAGCAGGGGAGTTTCGAGATATACCTGAACTCAAACTCCCCTCTCTCCCTGCAAACAGGAGGGAGCCCTGGGCTCCAGGATCTTATGAGCTCAGGGTTCTCTCCCAGGACAGCATGCCACACATGCTTCATAATCAATCATCAGCTAAGTGTGAACTCTTGAAATAGGAAAATTAGGGAACGTCTTTGGTAATTGATTGAGCAAATGCTAATGTTGTAACCCGATTCAATGATCTATGCTAAGCTAAGCTAAAAGCAATCCCTGGAGATCAGCTGAAGGGATTAAAAACTGAACTGTTTCACTTTTGGGGAGTTGTAAAATGAGTCTATTTTCTAAAAGAAGTGGGATTCCTGTAATGATTTTATCATGCTTCTAATTTTCTTTCCTTCTTTTTTCAGTGCCTGTTTCAGTGCCAGTCTTGAGTGCTGTTGGTAAAGTGGTTGTTGGTCAACCTTTCAAGGTTTTGTGTGAGGCTAAGAATGGAACGCTTCCAATAACCTACACCTTACTGAAGGGCCATACTCCAGTGGATAACAGAGTTGTCAATGGGACTGAAAGAGCAATTTTTACCATCACCTCCATTAGTTTTCCAGGGGAGATCGACAGCTTCACATGTCTGGCCTATAACCGCGGCCCAAGGTTCATTAGGACCAGCGACACTCTAACAGCATCAGTCATAGGTGAGAGAAATACATCCTACTTTATCATTTGTTTGCCTCATGCTGTTATTTTTAATAGTTTAGAGATGCATGTTGCTGTTTTTGGCATCACGGTGGCGCAGTGGGTAGCACGCTCGCCTCACAGCAAGAAGGTTGCTGGTTCGAACCCTGGCTGAGTTAGTTGGCATTTCTGTGAGGAGTTTGCGTCCAAAGTCATGTGATATGGGTGAATTGAATAAACTAAATTGGCCATAGGTTATGTGTGTGGATGCAAGAGTGTATGGGTGCTTCCTAGTTCTGGATTGCAGCTGGAAGGGCATCCGCTGTGTAAAACATTTGCTGGATAAGTTATATGCTGATTAATAAAGGGAATAAGCCAAAAAGAACATTAATTAATGAATGAATGTTGCTGTTTTTAGATCTTATCTCTGATGGACTTTTGAGCCAGGTCCCATTTTTGATGACTGATTTCATTCCTGTTCATCAAAGCCTGCAAGATAAAATAAAGTGTATGGTTTTCTTTTCATTTGTTATTTACAGCTACTTATTGAAAGCTGTTGTTTTAAAGCAATAAGCCAACCACACAGTTTTAACATCATTTATTAAAATCACTTTACCTAGCTTCTCAATTATACACACTGCAAATTATTCCATTACACATTCACATTTTGCTGCCAATACTTAATTTGACCACATTTAAAATTAGTTGTTGTTTTGGAGGCTCGTCAAATATTATGAATCAATAATGTCTCAGAATAATTTGTTCTTAATGTTTTTAAATGGATAGTTCTGATAAAATTGCCCAATTCTGTCATTGTTTATTCATGTTGTTTACAATTGACAAAAAAGCTGAAAGTAAATTAGACTTTTGTGGATTGACGTAAACCAATTGCTGTGTGGGTGGGGTCTAAATGAATAATGTTCAGTAAATAATATCTAAAAGATGACATCCGAAACCTATAAGCTATCAGTATGGCACTTACGTAATTATTGGCAGAGTTTACATCTCTTTCCAATTAAGACCTTTATTGGGAATAAGTGCCAAGGGCTACATTTTTACAAAACGTGAAATACTTTGCTCTGGCGATATTTCCTTGCAGCTTGTGTTGACAAATCCACCAGAGGCCACTTTCCACATTAAATAATAATTCCTTTTATTTATATAGTGCTTTTCTGGACACTCAAAGTGCTTTACACATTTTTAGGGGGCATTTCCTCATACACCAAAAGTGTGCAGCATCCACCTGGATGACGCAACAACAGCCATATTGCGCTAGACCGCACACCACACACCAGCTTATTGGTGGAGAGGAGACAGATTGATAAAGCCAATTATGATATGGGGAGGGTTAGGAGGCCATGATGGACAGAGGCCAGTGGGCAAATTTGGCCAGGATGCCAGGGTTAAACCCCTAGTCTTTTTTGACGGACATTCTGGGATTTTTAATGACCACATAGTCAGGACCTCTTTTTAACGTTTCATTAGAAAGATGGCGTTCACTGAGCAGTATAGAGTCCCCTTCAATATACTGAGGCATCACACAGACCGAAGGTTGAGCACCCCCTGCTGGTTTCACTAACATCATTTATGGCAGCAACCTAGTTTCCCTTGGGGTTTTTAATCCAGATACTGACTGGGCCCAGATACTGCTTAGCTTCATTGGGCGACCATGTGAGAGTTTCAGAGAGCTAGCTGCCGGCAATGTTACTTGGTTGTGTGTTCTGATACAGTCTGGTCTATAAATATTGGGACATCGACACAATTCTTACATTTTGGCTCTATACACCAACACATTGGATTTGTGAAACATATAGGTGCTTGAGGCTATAAATCAGGAATTACAACAATATCAGCAATATGTGCTTGAGGTGTAGGAATTTTAACAGTTTGCATATAAGCCTCCCACTTGTTAAGGGACCAAAAGTAATAGGACAGAATAATAACACCATTCACCTGACAGTATTCCTACATCGTTCACCTGATGTAAATACTCTCAAATTAAGGCTGACTGTTTGCAGTTACAACGTATCTAGTTTGTTTAATTTCAAATCCATTGTGTTGGTGTATAGAGCCAAAAATGTTAGAATTGTGTCGATGTCCCAATACTTATGGACCTGACTGTACATGTCATTTACGCGTCCTTCTTGTAGGGGTCTGTGAGAAGCTAGGGCTTGTAATGCAGATATATCACTTGCGATTAACTGACCTAAACTCTTTCTTAAACAAAAGCAGTAGTGTTTTGAAAAGCAAATGTAAAGAGAAAATTGCATCACAGCCATGTAGTTTTGCCACTACTTTACATCACTTTTACCTGTTATGTGGAACCGTCCTTCTGACTCAAACCCAGCACAAATACAACACCATACAAGGTGAGCTACCGAGCAAACTGACCATGGGCAGAAAAGTCGTCCATATGGAGATACAAACACTATATCTTCAACTGCACATAAAATATGCTTTTAAGGTGTTTTTGGTATTTATTCAGTGCAAAAATATTACTTTATTCCTCAATAATATGTGCCCGTAAGTATCAGTAACTTAGTGTGAAAAAGAGCAAAAGTTGTGAGTTACCAAACTAACTTACCCTGGGCAGAAAAGTCTACAAACACATGTGTTCGACTACACATAAAAGATAATTTTAAGGTGTCTTGTGGTGTTTATTCTGTGAACTTTGCAAAAATACTCCTCAATAATATGTCCATACCTGCCAACATTTGTCCCTAAAAATCCGGGAGGCCAAGGGGGTTAGGTTTGGGGGGTGAGGTGTCTGAATAACACGGTTGAGAACTGGGTACTGTGTGCTGTGGTGTTAGTAACTGAACTATGAAGCGTGTTATGGGTGGCTGCTGCGATCGGATCCTATACCAATGTTGGCGACCCGGGGGTTTCACAGACCATACCAAATTGCTGAGTACTGGGGGTTGAAATTACATAAGTTTTCCAGGAGAAATAACAAAACGGGAGGGTGGCGGGGGATAAGTCTGAAATACGGGAGACTCCCGGGAAAAATGAGAGTGTTGGCAGGTATGAATATGTCCCAGTAAGCATCGGTAACTCATAAGTGTGTAAAAGGAGCAAGAGTTGTTGGTCTAATCCTGCCCCATAATGTCTGTTTTACCTACAAACTGTAGGCAAATGTATGTTAAAGCATGTTTTCATGGTTTACATTTATATGTAGTCATTTGGCAAACAGCTTACAATTGAGGAGACATTCAGCAAATCAACATAAAATCAACACAAACTTAGCTAATGTACCCATAATATCTCTGTCTGTTGGTCAGTTCCAGTCTCGGAGCCCATTCTGAAGCCCCAGGAGATGACGGTGACCGAGGGTTCGGATCTGGTCCTCACCTGCAGTGTCCAGAAGGGCTCTTACCCAATCACTTTTACCTGGTACCATAACAAGCTTCTTCTGCCTTACTCCAGACAAGAGGTCCTATCCTCAAAAGGAAGTCACATCGTGAAAATGATCGCGCGAGACCAAAGAGGAGATTACCACTGTGAGGCGTCCAATCAAGCCTTTGAAACCAAACAGAGTAAACCGGCAAGAATTGGAGGTATATTTGAAATACCACACCAACACACTGCTGATTACATAGACTGACAGTTTTCAAATATTATCACCTCTGTAAAAGAGAGATATCTATAACAGAGAGAAATCCATAATTATTTTATATACACATTTTGCTTATGCATTTTAATTCAACTGATATGGTTTATCCTAAAATTTCTATCCTTTTTTGTTCATGTCTTCAACATATGTACAGTTTATTTTCCTCATTTTAAATATAAAACACATTTTCATGAATTCAAAAAAGAAAAACTAAATAACCAGATAGTAGAGTTTGAGGACAAACTTTATAGTGGCTTGAGAAAGCCTGTTGGAAGTAATTTATTTAGTTTGAAAAACTATTAAGTTGGCTAAAAAGTTTAAGATCCCTGCAGTCAACAATGTAATCACTTTAAAGACTGAAGCAAGCCAGTAAAAAGCTTTAAAGTTGATCCTTGTGGTCTGTGGTTGGCAATAGCATGATACTAGCATGCTTCTAGCATGAATTAGCAAGATTGTAGCATGAATTAGCATGATACCAACATGAATCAGCATGTTGTTAACATGTTTCTAGCATGAATTAGCATGTAACAAACATGATTCTAGCATGATGTTAGAGTGTTTGTAAAATTGATTAGTATGTAACTTGCATGATTCTAGCATGAATCAGGCTGTTGTTTGTATGATTCTAGCATGAATTAGCATGTTTTTAGCATGATTCCAGTATGAATTAACAAAATGTTAGCATGATTCCGACATGAGTTAACATGTTGTTAGCATGATTCCAGCATGAATTAACATATTGTTAGCATGATTCCAATATGAATTTGCGCGTTGTTACCATGATTCTCCTACAAATAAGCATGTTATTAGCAAGATTCCATTATGAATTAGCATGTTGTTAGCATGTTTCTAGCATATTTCTAGCATACATTAACATGCTGTTAGCATGTTTCTAACATGAACCAGCATTTTGTTAACATGTTTCTAGCATGGATAAGCATGTAAATAGCTTGATTTTAACATGTTGCTATCATGATTTTAGCATGAGTCAGCTTGTTTCTAGCATTAATTAGCATGTTGTTAGCATGTTTCTTGCAAGATCAGCATGTCAGTAGGATGTTAAAACTATTAGCTTGTGTTAGAACAGCTAGTCACAGTCTATGGGACAGTTGCTAGGGTGTTGTAAGTAGTTGTTAGGGTGTGGCTTGTAAGTTTAAAGGTCATCAGTGATTGGCTGCTGGCTAGACCGAGTTGAATGAGGCCAGACTCTAGTCTGTAGCAGTCTGATGCAGAGTTATGAGCTCACAAAGGTTGATCCAATGTTAAGTCAATGACAGTCTTTTACAATGGAAGTCTATGGGACAGTTGCTAGGGTGCTGAAATTGATTGCTAGGGAGTGGCTAGGAATTTTAAAGGTTATCAGTGATCGGCTGCTGGCTAGACTGAGTTAAATGAGACCATTCTTAAGTGTGTAGGACAGTCTGATGCAGAGTTATGAGCTCACAAAGTTGGACACAATGTTAAGTCAATGGCACTTTTCGGAATGTTCGGGGTTGTTTTTCGGAAAACTGAAAGTTTGATCAGTTGGAAAAGATATAGATTTAACGTGATACATTGTTTCTGTTAAGTGACTAGGCTTTTGTCTAAGCAAAGTCAGACCTTACTGTCCTGATTAAATCACTAAAAATCAAGGCATGATCCTATTTTATTGTGGTCAAATAAGCGTTAAATGTTACATTACAAATTACATGCAAACTATAGTGCATTAAATCAAGGAATAAAACGTGTTTAGCTACAAGCATGAGTATATTCCTGTCATCAAACTGCGAAAATGTTGATTAGTTTGTGTGTTTTTACAGTCAGTTTAGCGCTGTGGAAGAAAGCTCTTATAGGAGTCCTCTGTATCCTGCTGTTGGTGGCGATTGTCATAGTCCTGACGGTTTTTTTAAAGAAAACGTCACATCCGCGCAGAAAAAAGCAAGCGACAGAGTTATCAGTGTAAGAGATTCATCCATTTCTGTTTAACATCTACATTCATTTTCATTTAAATGTGGATCAGTTCTGTTGCATTAATACTTTTCTCTTTTCAGAAAACCGTCAAGACCCAAATCAGGAGACCCCATGAGAATGAGCCTCACACTCGATATTGAAGACAACACAGTTCTCAATGGTAACTCTTTATCATCACATTAAAAAAAATACGGTCCATATGGCTCATTTTGAACCTGTTGTGTGTTTAGGAAACACGGTACAATTTTTTTTTTATAACAGATATCATCATATTTTTTTGTTGGATTAAACAATGATTAAACAATTAATATGGGTTGAATTTAAATGTAGTAATGTTCAACTTAAATTCAGCCCATATAAATGTTTTACAACCATGTACCTTAAATTTAGTAAATCCAATGAATAATTTTTTTTAGCATAGCCGATTTATTGCGGTAAATTAAGATCAATGTACAACTGTAGGACAAAATGTCTGACATGTTATGCTTGAATATGAAAATAAGAAAATAAATAACGATGCAGAAATGTGCTAGATGATGCAGCATTACCAGGTTTTTCAACGCAATCTCACGGCAATTCGTAACTTTTTGATTTAGTGGCTAATTCGTATGAATTCGTACAATCTAATTCGTACAAATTAGTACGATTTGCTCATCACCCAATGATAGTTGGGGTTAAGGGTGGGGTTAGGTGCCACGCCTTCTTTTTAAAATCGTACATTTTCGTACGAATTAGCTACTAAACTGACAAAACGTATAATACTTACGTTTCCTCGTGCGATCAGGCTGGGTTTTGTTGTACCTGCAGCTCTGTAATCTTCCATTTTTGTTGGTGCCGGTTGTTAAGTGTGATGTTTGTTCTGTTGATAGATTGCTTAAGAAGGCTAATGATATTGACCTTAAAATGGTTTTAAAACTGCTTTTATTCTAGCCTAAATAAATCTAAATAAAAATAAATAAAGACTTTCTTCAGGAAAAAAAAATATAGGATATACTGTGAAAAATTCCTTGCTCTGTTAAACATCAATTGGGAAATATCTGAAAAATATTTAATATTTCACAGGAGGGCTGTACATGGCTATGCAAGAGGTAGCATTTGGAGATTTTTCCACTGTGTGACCCGTTATTATAAGTGGGGTTTATTTATAAATTAATTTTGAGAGGATCACGTGCTTATGATTGAACAAGGCTGGTACCACATCAGCTTGTATATTGCACCAATCAGATGATTACCGACTCACTAAAAATAATCAGAGTTTTCCACTCCGGTCATCTTCATCTTGAAGAATCCCCGCTTCCACTCCCACCGGTCAAAGACCTACACCATAAGCAAATTGACTACTCCAAAGTAGCATCTTTTTTTTTTCTTTTTTTATAGGGAGAATATGTACAATTACAGAATATTTGCAAATATATAAACATCCTCCACATTTTACCTATGCAAATAAAATTAAAACTAAATATTTCCTTCTAAAATTATCGAGTACAAGTAATTATATTACACTTACATGTATAAATATTTTCCCTTGGTCAACTTACACAATACACCGTTTATGCATATAAATATAACCATTATTTAAGTTAACAGAATACTCCTTAGTTTAGAGGTACAGAAGGAAAAGAAAGACAACAGAATATATACATAAATAAAAAAAAATAGATCACAGTATACCCCTGCCCCTCCCCCCGTCTGTTCCATCTGTAGTGCACACCAGTAAGGAAGGTTACTGAAAATGGGAGCTGTTGTAGGATCTAGCAATATCTCCATTAAACAACTGTTCCATTTCTCCCTTCCAAGTACCTTATGTTACCTGTAACGGTTCCCATATTTAAAAAAATTTAAGCTTCTTATTCTGTAGATGGTACCGTATGCTTTCTAAATGGAGTGTATTTGTGAGTTCACTGAGCCATAACTTGAAAGAGAGAAATGTATTTTTTCCATAATGTCAAAATAAGTTTTTTGGCTGTTAAAAGGCCATAGGAAATGATTTGTTGCTGACAAAGTAGCATCTTAAGACAAACTCTTAGCCAGCTATACCTCAGACTGTTCACAAGCAGGGGAGTTCTCGAGACCCACCTAAGCTCAAACTTCCCTCTCGCCCTTCAAACAGGAGGGAGCCCTGGGCTCGAGGATATTCTGAGCTCAGGGCTCTCTCCCAGGACAGCATGCCAGATACGCTTTATTATTAATCATCAGCTAGGTGTGAACTCTTGAAAAGTTTGTTTCAGGACACTGACAATGCCAGTGTCGTGTGGACAAAAGGTCAAAATTATAAATAAAAATACAAATTTGCAGATTGACCTAAATGCTGGGTTCACAGCAAACGTGAAATTAAATATCCACACAAGTAAATGACATCCAAAGTCAGTGCCATTGTGTCAATAGAAGCAAATTATTGGAATAAATGACAAGCAATTTGAAATGCAATTACAGCGAATGCACAGAAATTGCCTTGAATAGAGGTGCATTATTGTTGCTTGAAGTGAATGACGTGAAATGCACAACCTTATTTTTTACACAACTAAATTTGCCTAAAGTCATGTCTACCATGAAAGTTCATATAATTGAATTTAAAGGGCACCTAGGTTACCACTTTTTCCAGATTTAATATAAAGGCCCGTGCACACCGAGACATTTTTTGCTCACATTTTCCGTCGACGTTTAATGCCTCGTGACTAAATAAAGGGCGTCAATGTGATCGTGCACACCAATGTGCAAAACGCCAGGCGCAAAAGCAACGCGGCGCATATAAACCTTCTCCACCAATCAGATTGGCACTTATGTTCACGTGCACGGAGCTGCTGAAGTTACAGTAAACTGCACTTGGAGGCGCTCAAGCGCAAAACTGTCAATGCGAGGCGTGATGAACGTGGAGCTGCTTATTGCGCTAGTGAACAATAATCATTTCTTCATTGCTAGAGCTGGCGCTGCTGCTAGAACCATCTATAACAACAAGCGTGTCAACTTTGTCTTCTTTCTCTGTGTTACAAGCGGGTGTCAGGAGCTTAAAATTGTGTAGCGCCATCTAACATCAAGGAGTGATTTTGCATACTCTTCTGCTTGACGCCTGTAAAAATCGCTTGGGTTTGAATCTGGAAAAACGTCTTGGAAAACGCTGACGATAAACGCAAAGCGTCCCAGTGTGTACGAGCCTTAAGTCTTTTGTGTCCCCAGAATGTGTCTGTGAAGTTTCAGCTCAAAACACCCGTCAGATTTTTCATTATAACTTTTAAAAGTTTCTATTTTATAGCTTTAACCATCAGGGAGCGGTTTTTGTGTACTGCGCCTTTAAGGTTAGTCTTTCATGCCCACATTTCCCATGTGCCTGCCAGTGTGCCTTAATTTCCTCCCTCGGCTGCATCAGACATACAGACAGAAAAGAAGGAAGCAGATCTCATGTAACGTTTGTGGGAAATACTACAGTAAAAACTTTACCAAAGAGTGTTTGATGCATTTGTTGTGGAGCTGCAACGTTGAGTCACACACAATGTCGTTACAGAGTTCATGTACACACACAGATACACACACACACACAGTGCGGGGACACACAGACAGACAGCGCGCGCATTTAGCTTTGCACTCTTTTTGCACGCAAATGTGACAGGATACAGGTTATTATCCACTGCTGTATGGATATCTGTTACTTTAATGTACAAAATAAACCTGATTTAATGTCCACAAACCGGGATTGAAGCGTCTTTTAAAATTGTACTGACACGTGGCTGTGTTGATGAAGTAAATCTGAAGTAAATCGCTGTAATTCATTACAAATATGCACTGCTTTAAAACAACTGTCAAACTCACTCTTGATCACATTTGATGATGATACTAGCAAACTGAACAGGCCTTTTATTCCCAGTTGCTTTGCGCACATCCTTTCTTGTTGATATGATTATACACGTTACTACAGAGACAAGTTAATACGCAGCTGTCAATCAATTCAGTGGGCGGGGGGACCGCACTCCTACGTCAAGTTGCGGTCGGTCTCAAAACCGCTCCAATTGGTCCACCGTTTTTATGTTGTTAAATTGAAAAAAAAGCACTGGGTGTGTTTATATCACCCCATTATGACGGTCTATACACGATACCTACACATATGTCTGTCCAAACAGCTTGAAAAGTAGATTTTTCAAGGTGCCCTTTAAGGGATAAATTTGTATGAGGGGACAAACATTCTGTGGGTAATCTAAAGCAAACAATGCAATGTTCCCAGCATAAGAAAGACTTGTGTATGGATTAACTGGTTAAGAAGAAGATAAATAAATAAACGAAAATAATTAATTTATGTTCAAGGGCACCTATTATGCAAAAATCTCTTTTATAAGAGGCATAAACACAGTCATGTGGTAACAGTCTGTGAATATAATCAGCTTCTAAAAGTAAAAATTTATTCATTTAATTTTTTCTAATCACACTTGATAAAAGCAGTCTGCAGAAACACTTTGATTGACATTTTTCCCGCTGTATGTCATCATAGGGGAAAGCCCCGCCCACTAGTGACAATCTCTCCCTCATTAGCATAAGACATTAGTCTTGTTTTTGAATCTGCCACTATGCACAGGCATTTGTAGCTCCGCCCTCTTTTCAAAACATCATAGTCTCATTTGAATTTAAAGCAACAGTCACCAAAATGACCCAATTAGGATCAAACCCTATAAAAGGGTCAGTTTCAGAGAGTTATAAAACATTATTTGTAGAGTATTTTGAGTTTAAACTTTACATTCACACTCTAATGAAATGAAAGACTTCATTTTACATCTTGTAAAAAGCGGCATGATAGGTCCCCTTTAAATCATACTACAAAAAATGTATCTTATAATATTGGTTTTGTTCGTGCCTTACAGGAACACCTTGTGTGATGGGCAGAAATGTGTGGAGTGAAAATGCGTCTGGTTCAGGTAGAGATCATGATGATAAACAACAGGATGATCTCTGTGTGAAGTGAGTTAATCTGATGGTGGCGTCTGCTTTAAATCACACTAGATTCTGACGATCACACCGATGAGGAGTCCGAGCTGGTTCAACCAGAGCAAGCAGATCCCAGCAGAGGTGAGAGCTTCAAAGATTATTAATTATTAATAAATCTCTCGAATGCTTGTATTTCCACTGCCAAAAGTGCCCACACTTGGTACTACTTGCTTGTTCTCCCTGTGTTCACATATGTTTCCATGGGTGTGCTGGTTTCCCTCAGTCCAAAGACATGCGGTATTGACTTTAATATGTGGAAGGGTGATTGTTTTTGTCATTGTTTTAGGACTTCCAATTTAGTCACCTATGAGAGAAATGACTAGGATAATGCTCTACAAACAAGTGTGTTCATGAATATACATAAAAAGTAGAACAATAAAATAAGAAAACATCAATTTGCAAGCTTAACAAGCTTTTTCTAACGTCTAAAAATCTATGAAAATGAATAGGACCGAAAGTTTCAAGCCAAAAAGTTCCCACTGGAGTGAGCAGTTGAATTGGGTTAACTAAACTGGCTGTAGTGTGTGTGTGTGTGTGTGTGTGTGTGTGTGTGTGTGTGTGTGTGTGCGTGCGTGCGTGCGTGCGTGCGTGCGTGTGTGTGAATGAGAGAGTGTATGTGTGTTTAGAGTGTATATAGTGTACTCTCAGTTCTTATTTGCGAAGGTATAAAACATATTAATTGGTGGTTAATTGGTGGTTCATTCCGCGGTGGTGACCCCTGATAAAGCAGGGACTAAGCAAAGGAAAAGTAAATGAGTGAAAAATATCATATGTTTTGCTCACTGAAGTTAATTATTTAAATTGTAAACGAGAGGAACTTTTGACACATTTAGACGTGACATGGGAACGAACCCATAAACAACAATGGAGGACATAAAGAAGATCCTGTTCTTCTTCTTCTTCTGTTTAGCTGTCTATTTAAAAAACATGTCTGTTGTCATGTTGTCAAACTACGGGGCACAAGGTAGATTCTGCTGTTCTTCTTAGCTTTGTGGCTGTTCATCAAGACGACGACAAGGTTTGTTTGAGCTCGGGTCGACCATGGCTCGTTATTATATGTATATATTATTACGGCGTAATGTCTCTGTTGTGTATTTTAAAATGCCTTTGTTTTCATTTTCCTGCTTGTTGCATGAGCTAGTGACGTATCTACCAATACCAATAGCGTTCAGCTGCACCTCTAGCTCCATCTTTTTTGACCCTTTTGTTGTGCTAGGTACCCTTTGCAAAGGGTACCCAAAAAGTGGTACGGTTTTTGGTACCTTTTGACAGTGGAAATGGCCATAAAAGCTTACCGAACCATACCGTACTACTCAGTGGAAATGAGCCATAAGGTTAGCTATTTTTGGTACTTCTGATAGTGGAAATGAAGATAAATGAATACCCAGAACTTAATTTGTGCTGGAAGAAGCTAGACCTCATTTTTGCAACCCAGGCTCACTGTGAAAACATAGTCCCATGGACGTTTCTGGAGAGTGCGAAATATGTCCCGGGAGGTACATATTTTTGCAGTTTTTGTTTTCGCAAATTCGCGAGAGGCCGCTGTGTGTGCTTTCTCATATCTCAAATTTCTCTCGCGAGTGCCGTTCGCGCCCGCTGTTCTTGCGTAAACCCACCAGAGGCCACTGTCGACTGACTGCCTGTCTGACTGAATGGCTGGCCGGACAATCGACTGACTGACCCACCCTCCTCCTTCCCTAAACCCAACCAATTTTATCGGTTGACCCGCCCACCCACTTACTTCCTTAAACCCAACCAACAGTTTACAAAAGCCGTCCAGAAAAATAAAAGCCTTCATCTAATTTTTATGTCGTTTTTGGATTTTACCACATTCTCACCCTGTTATTTACTTGTTCATTTTATTTTTTGAATTCTGTTTTTGTCTTACCTGATTTCTGGAACCGCTCTTCCCTAGCTAATGGGACAAACTGGTTGCGGCGGGAAAACCCTCCACACGGAGGTAAGCGGTCAGCTGTTGAGCGCAAAAAGGAACTGCGTCATACCGCCCCATAGCGTTCGTTTAAAAAAACTAAATGAAGCCATACGTACCTCCGGCTACATAATTCGCGGCCTCCAGAAATGTCCATGGGACTACGTTTTCAGAATGAGCCTGGGTTGCATTTTTGCTTCACAAACCAATGTAAAACATACTTGCTGACCTGCAGCTTGCATATATTTGATAAAAAAGCTGAACGATATAATATAATAATGAAATGCACCCTTTAAAATAAAAGTTATGCAGTATTGGATAGATTTTTATTGTTAAACAACAAAACCGTAAGTCCAAGGCACTCAAAATTTAAGAGAAAAAATTAGAAAGCCTTTATTAATATGGTGCTGTTTTTAAATAATAGTCATGTTAATAGCCTTTTTAAATAGTTTCTCTTACTTTTCAAGTGCCTTAGACTTGTGATTTCATTGTTTATCTTTATGAATCCCTTATCCAAAGAGCACCGAAACATGAACTACCCCTGAAGCACTTTTGTGCATACAGTGCATTACAGTCATACCTGCCAACACTCCTGTTTTTCCCGGGAGTCTCCCGTATTTCAGACCCACCTCCCGGTTTGTAATTTTTCCCAGAAAACTCCCGGAATTTCAACCCCTTCCCCCAGTCCTCAGGTGATTGGTACAATCTGACACCCATTCACACGGGGCTTCAGCGTCAACACTTGACAGAGGGCGTGTTTGAAGTTGGGGCTGATGCAATCGTCATAGCAGCGTCAGCCAATGAAATTAGTCAGCAATCGGCTACTGTCTGAACTGGTGTATTTGCATACAGTGATCTGATTGGCTGGCGCTTCAGTCGGCACTTGAAAAGTTGAGAAAGTCACAACTTCTGCAGCGATCAACGCCACTGAAGCGGCGCTGACGGATCCACAATGCAGTGCGTTGAAGTCATTTACAAGGGGCGTAACACCCCCGGATCACCGACAGACCAGGCACCGCTTAGGGTCGCTTTGCTCACCATCCGATCGCCACCACCATCAACCCAACAAGTCTCCCGGATTTTCAGAGACAAATGTTGACAGGTAAGATTACAGTAATCCAACAGAGTGGTCACAAAAGCATGGATTACAAACTGTCTCAAACTGTTGTTTTGGTATATATTGCATTATTTTTGCTAGTTGTCTTAATTGGAAAAAGCTAGATTTAACTACCGCTCTAATCTGATTGTCAATTTTAAATCTGCATAGATGGATTCCATTGTATTCCTGTGTTTTGCATTGCATAAAAGGACGATTTGCCACTTCTTCCACCAATTTCAATGTGCTTTGAGATTTTTGCACGCTTACTTAAGCTGTGATACAAGGTTTATTTACAAAGCGCCACAGTGCTTGTGTGCTCTGCGTTTCTCCAAGGTGATTATTATTCTGCCGAAATGTGTATAATGAATTCAAAATGTGAAGCTGATTGTTTTCTTGTCACATGCGCTTGCGGCACTCCTGTTCTTTTGCTCTAGGCGTGCATGGAAAAAGCAAGAGTGTTGCTCTCTATTGGTCTACATGTATAATTATGAACTTGAGCATTATTAAGATGCCATATCTATATATTTGAATGGCTTTTTAAATGCAAGTCATCATGGAGAACTAGAAAAAAAGGAACTTTACAAAGATTGTTCAATATTCAGCTTAGCTGCGCTCATTACAATGCATCTGTTGTCTTGTCCTAGGAGCAGGTTTACATAAAAATCAGGCCTCCCGAAATACTTTTTTTTATTATTATTATTATTATTGAAATACAACCTCAAATCAGAAAAAGTAGGAACAGTATGGAAAACAAATAAAAAAATGAAGTAGTAATTTTTTAATTTACTTTGACTTGTATTTCATTCCAGACAATACAACAAACATTATTTACTGTGTTCCTCGTGATTTTCCTTTATTTATTTTATTTATTTTTAAATAAACATGTTTGCAATATTGGTTCTAGCAACACATTTAAAAAAAAAAAGTTGAAACAGTAAAGCATTTACCACTTTGTAATGGTGCCATTTCTTTCCAGAACACTTAAAACATGTTTAGGGACTGAAGACACCAAATGATGAAGTGTTTCAAGTGTAATTTTGATCCCATTCTTCCTGCAAACAAGTCTAAAGGTTGGCAAAAGTACAAGGTCTTTATGTGCTTCAAAATGCAACATGCATTCTTTATTGGAGACAGGTCAGGACTGCAGACAGGCCACTTAAATACCTGTATTCTAAACAACATTTGTTGCATTGTCTGCAATGAAATACAAATCAAAGTAAATTTAAAAATCAATACTTTCTTTTTTGACTTGCGTTTTCTATACTGTGGCAACTTTTTCTGATTTGGGGTTGTAAAATAAACCATTTACTACCCCATCTTCAATTCCTGCCAGAATCGAGAATTAAACCTGCAAATTTTCAATTTCAAATCCAACTCCCTAAACATTAGGTCACATTTTAACACCCCAGATTTGTTCTAGGACCTTGTAATTTACAAATTAAGCAGTGTGACGACCCAACATAATCCCACAACAATACGTAACTTGATTTAGGGACAAATTTATATGAACAACAAACTTATTCATACAATTTTGTATGATTTGCTTATCCTCCAATGAGGGGTAGGGGTTGGGTTTTGGGGACACGCCTCCATTAAAAAAAATCTTACTTTTTCATACGGATGAAATCCTTTGAGTTTGTACAAATTAGCCACTTTTCTGACAATATGAAAAATAAGTTAGGTTTCCTCATAAGGTTAGGCTGGACTGCCATACTGTGCTATACTTAACTGCGTCTCTCAGTGAAAACAAGCCATGAATGTCACATGCAAAGAAGACCAAATGACCCTTCGCTAAGCCCCGGCCCTCTTTAATTACTGTTGTTATGCCTGTCAAGCTTCCGTGCCTAAACAATGTAATTGTCTACCGAGTATCAGATTTGCACTACAGTTGCTAAGACATAATTGGTCTGTGATGGTTTTCAGGTGTGGCTTAGCGAAGGGTCTAATTTTAATTTGCATTCTAAAAAATATTGTTAAGTTTAAAAATGAAAAACATTGTATTTGTCTATATATAAACATTGTATTTGTCTATACAGAGTATCAGATTTGCACAATTCACATAGCTACAATTACTAAGCTATGATTGGGCTGTGGCAGTTTTTGGGTGTGGCTTAGCGAAGGGTCTAACTTCAGTTTGCATTCTAAAAAATATTGTAACTTTAAAAAATGACAGACAGTGTGTTTGCAAAATATAAAAACTGTATTTGTTTATACTGAGTATCAAATTTGTACAATCCATATAGCTACGGTCCCTAAGTCACGATTGGTCTGTGGCGGTTTTTGGGGTGTGGCTTAGCAAAGGGCCAGTTTGCATTCTAAAAAATATTGTTACATTTAAAAATATAAAAATATATATTTGTCTATATTTGTTCACATATAAACATTGTATTTGTCTATATTTGTTTATACATAAACATCGTATTTGTCTATCCACATAGCTACAGTCGCTAAGCCAAGATTGGTCTGTGGCAGTTTTTGGATGTGACTTAGTGAAGGCTCAATTTCAATTTGTATTTCAAAAAATATTGTAACATTTAAAAATAAAAAAAATTGTGTTTGTTTATGCCGAGTATCAGATTTGTACAATCCATATAGTTACAATCGCTAAGCCACGAATGGTCTGTGGCAATTTTTCGGATGTGGTTTATCGAAAGGTTTAATTTCAATTTGCATTCTAAAAAATATAACATTTTAAAAATGAAAACCATTATATTTGCCTATATATAAATACTGTATTTTCCTATACAGAGTATCAAATTTGCACAATCCATATAGCTACAGTTGCTAAGCCACGATTGGTCTGTGGCAGTTTTTGGATGTGACTTAGCGAAGGCTCAATTTTAATTTGTATTCCCAAAAATATTGTAAAATAATAAAAATATATATATATATATATATATATATATATATATATATATATACATATATATGTACATATATATATGTACATTGCATACAGTTGCTAAGCCATGATTGGTCGGTGGCAGTTTTTGGTGTGTGACTTAGCGAGAGGTCACTTTCATGCTAAAAAATATTGTTACGTTTAAAAATGAAAAACATTGTTTTTGTCTATACATAAACATTGTATTTGTCTATGCCGAGTATCAGATTTGTACAATCCATATAGCTACAGTCTCTAAGATGATTGGTCTGTGGCGGTTTTTCGGATGTAGCTTATCGAAAGGCCTAATTTTAATTAGCATTCTAAAAAATATTGTTACATTTAAAAATGAAAAACATTGTATTTGTCTTTATTTGTCTACATCTAAATATTGTATTTGTCTATACAGAGTATCAGATTTGCACAATTCACATAGCTACAATCACATAGCTAAGATTGGTCTGTGGCAGTTTTTGGGTGTGGCTTAGCAAAGGGTCTAACTTTAATTTACATTCCAAAAAACATTGTAACTTTAAAAAATGACAGACAGTGTGTTTGTCTATTTGATTGTTAGGTGTGTCGTCACGCGAAGGGGCTTCCAGGTCCAAGCGCTCTATGAAACTGAATGAAGAGACTCATCAAATGCTAATAATAAACATTTACAAAGCAATGTAATACTTTTGAAATTCACGATCGCAATATATATGCCCATGGCTAGGCCCACACGGAATCTGCGCACGCAGAATTCCGCAGATTTTTCACAGATTTTCCGCAGATTTCCACAGATTTTTAGCCGATCATTAATTCTGTTTATTTACTTACAGTTAACTATTTACTGTTAATCTAATTGGATTTGCATTTTAAACATTAAATACAAGTTAAAAAGATATTATTTTTTATTTCACATTTTAAGGTTTTAGTTATGATACTCCTAAAATAATTCCACAGAAATCCACAGATTTTTACCAAAATTCTCAGCAGAAATAGCAAAAAACGTCCGCAGATTCCATCTGGCCCGCCATGCCTAATATCTGATGGCCAGAAAGTAATACATTTTTTATAAATGGCTAAAATTTTGGTAACTGTGATGCAGCAAGCCCAGTGATTGTTGTGTACACTATGACTTTATATAAAATTCACTTTAATGTGTGATATGAATAAAAAGTGATCATAAACGAATATTTTGTCATTTCAAATAAGTGGCGACTTGGATCCGAAAACAGTATTACATACGTCACCAGCACGTCACCACTTAACAAGCGGATATATAAAAATTGTATTTGTTTATACCGAGTATCAGATCTCTGACCCCATCAGATCGAGAAACATTATATTTGTCTGTATTTTTTTTTCATCAGAAATTTCCATGCCGAAAAGCGCAGAGGCTGAATACATCATCCAGCACACAGAAGTCCAGGTGTCGACACCAGGTGAGTTCAGATCTACACAAACACATCATGACAACACTCAAGCAGACGTGGAGGCATTGTTCATAAGTGTGTAGTGTTTTTCATCCAGCATGAGATGCAAGGTGGTCATTTCCTGTTCGGGTAGGAAAGACTTTCCTGTTTTCACAATGGGCCCTGGAGCCTCGTGTTCCTCGCAGAAACTTTGGCTATTGTTTCCTCAGCGTGAATAAACACTCAGCAGCCCTCTGTTCCCCCGTTGATTAATAGCGAGAGCTCTTGCTAATCATTGAGGTATGCATGCGAAACAATGCAGAGGTCACGCAGGAATGGGTTTTGGCGTGCCCACGTATTGCCAAAACAATAGCAGCATCTGGAGGGAAACAGATTACACACGCATTAGCATGGCACTGACGCGATAAGCCCGAGGCGGGCACTGCATTGCCTGTTAAATGGAGTTGGTTCAGGAAATATGAGCTGTTGTTGTTAAATATTTATCCATTTTTATTTAATTTTTTTTACCACGGATCTGTTTTGATGCTGGATCTTTTGTGTTTTTGTAGGAGTTCCGGAGCAGGCCGAGGGTGTAAGTTGACACACAGACACACATAAGTCCACATGTAGGTACTGGTTGTACATATAGACAATGGGCCCTATTTTAACGGTCTAGACGCAAAATCCAAAGCTAATGGCGCAAAAGCATTAAGGGCGTGTCCGAATCCACTTCTGCTATTTTAACGAGGGAAAATTCCACTTTGTGCCGAGGCGCATGGTCTAACAGGGTTGAGCTTATTCTCTTACTGAGTTATAGGTGTGTTTTGAGAATAAACCAATCAGAATCTCATCTCCCACTTCAGTGTCAGTTGCGTCGCGCCATAACGCATTTGCTATTTACATGGCGGACTTTGTAAGTGGAATAACTGAGCGCTTCACTAGTGAGAAAACAGTTAAACAGAGCATCTGCAGCTCGAGAACAAGCCTCCTCATTCTTTACTTTCACTTTCACTCTCTTCCGTGGATAAGGAAAGGTGTTGTAAGCACAGACATCCATTAGCCTACATAATTAATTTAGTTTGTTAAGCGCAAAGATTTGTTTCAAAACTATTTCTAAAGTCAGTTCTAATTTCCAGCAAATGAATAAATGAACAGTAATAACAAAGTGTGGTCAAAAAACTGAGTTATATCCAAATACACATGCTATGGCCCATATGGTCCAGAATGCCGAGTTCAGACTGCATGATTTTCACAGTAGTCTTGTCACAGATGTTTTCCCACTGACTATCTGGACTAGCGTTTTGTCGCTGCTTTGTTTACACTGCAAGATGGATCAACGACAGGAGGTTTCACACTGTATGACTTTGAAATAGGAAGAATCGCCGACAACTTTGTCCAAGCTAAGTTTCACAACCAAAAACAGGTAGTATATCTTTTACTATTAACTACATAATGAGGAAGAAGCCTTTCATGGCGTAGAACATGTATGTATTTGCTCACCTGGGTTTGAAAGGAATGAGCAATTTCTCCTCAACTTTTTTTCTTTTTTGACCCGGTTGTGGTTTTGCTCAGATGACACCTCAAACAGACACAGTGCTCCTGCCAAATCTACACTAGTTTTTTCTCCATTTCTTGGGTCCAAATAAACTGAAAATGAGCGCTTTTAACTTCTCCCCCAGCCTCCCGCTGGCCTGCAGGTAACCACGCTAGTGAATGCTGCTCTCTTATTGGCTGTAGGTGATCGCCGATGTTATTATTAGTCACTCATTCACGCGGCATGATTTGAATCACCGACAGCTCCAGATATTTAGCACGCCAAATATATGACGGACATCATCGACTCATTTGTGATTCTCTCAGATCATGTCTTTGATAGTTCACACTGTGTGATTGTCTCTCGCGCGCACAAGCACCGATTTGCCTGTGATTTCTCAAAACCTGTCGGCGAGTCAAAATCGGGGTTAAAATCATGCAGTCTGAACTCTGCATAAGTTGTCCAAGAAACAACTGATTTACCAGTGATGTGTTGCAGCTGGAAGAGCATCTGCTGCGTAAAACATATGCTGGATAAGTTGGCAGTTCATTCCACTGTAGCAACCCCAGATTAATAAAGGGACTAAGCCGAAAAGAAAATGAATGAATGCATGAATGAGAAACAACTAAAGAATTGTGTTGATTCAGCCCATTTTAAATAAGCAGTTGGAACAAACAGCAATTTTTCTGAGTGTCTACAGTATATCTCATACTGTATCTTACCTCATTTAACTTGACAATCTTATAAAGAATGTTTTATAGAGCATACTGTAAAAAAAAAATCCATTAAAGATCTAAAAAAGATTCGTTTTTTTAACTTTTGACTTTTTGATGACATAAGCATTTTGCAAAAATGTGGAAAAAAAAAAGTACTTTTCCCACTAATGTTGCATTATTTTATATGTATTACTGTAAAATGTTGCTCTAAATCATTTTGAAATTAGGGAACAAATATGGAATTTAGGGCAAGTAGGTAGTGCTGTTGCCTCACAGCAAGAAGGTCGCTGGTTCGAGCCTCGGCTGGGTCAGTTGGCATTTCTGTGTGGAGTTTGCATGTTCTCATTGTGTTTGCGTGGGTTTCCTCTGGGTGTCCGGTTTCCCCCCACAAGTCCAAAGACATGGAGTACAGGTGAATTGGGTATGGTAAAATTATCCGTAGTGTATGTTTGTGAATGAGTGTGTATGGGTGTTTCCCAGTGATGGGTTGCAGCTGGAAGGGCATCCGCTGCGTAAAACAAATGCTGGATAAGTTGGCGGTTCATTCTGCTATGGCAACCCCAGATTAATAAAGTGACTAAGCCGAAAAGAAAATGAATGAATGATATGGAATTCGCAAGCCTAATTGCAAAATGACTGTAATGAATATAAATGTAAGGTGCAGTTATTAGCACTTGTTCACCTTCAGAACTGCCTTAATCATTCGTGGCATAGATTCAACAAGGTACTGGAAATATTCCTGAGAGATTTTGCTCCATATTGACATGAGAGCATCATGCAGTCGGCTGCACATCCATGATGCGAATCTCCCGTTCCACCACTTCCCTCTAGGTGCTCTATTGGATTAAGGTCTGGTGACTGTGGAGGGCATTTGAGTACAGTGAACTCATTGTAATGTTCAAGAAACCAGTCTGAGATGATTTGTACTTTATGACATGATGCGTAATCCTGTTGGAAGTAGCCATCAGAAGATGGGTACACTGTGGTCAGGGTAGGCTGTGGTGTTGACACAATGCTCAATTGATACTAATAGGCCCAAAGTATGCCAAGACAATATCCCCCACACCATTACACCACCACCACCAGCCTGAACAGTTGATACAAGGCAGGATGCATACATGCTTTCATGTTGTTCACGACAAATTCTGATCCTACCATCCAAATGTCATAGCAGAAACCGAGACTCATCAAACCAGGCAACATTTTTCCCATATTCAATTGTCCAATTTTGGTGAGCCTGTGCGAATTGTAGCCTCAGTTTCCTGTTCTTAGCTGTTCTTCTTAGACCAGTGTGGTCTTCTGCTGCTGTAGCCCATCCACCTCAAGGTTGGACGTGTTGTGTGTTCAGAGATGCTCTTCTGCAGACCTTGGTTGTAACAAGTGGTTATTTGAGTTACTGTTGCCTTTCTATCAACTAGAAACAGTCTGGCCATTCTCCTCTGACCTAAAGCATCAACAAGGCATTTGCGCCCACAGAACTGCCGCTCACTGGATATTTTTTCTTTTTTGGACCATTCTCTGTAAACGTGAAAATCCCAGTAGATCCGCAGTTTCTGAAATACTCAGACCAGCCCATCTGGCAGCAACAACCATGCCACGTTCAAAGTCACTTAAATCCCCTTTCTTCCCCATTCTGATGCTCTGTTTGAACTGCAGCAGATCGTCTTGGTCATGTCTACATGCCTAAATGCATTGAGTTGCTGCGATGTGATTGGCAGATTAGAAATTTGCGTTAACGAGCCGTTGGACAGGTGTACCTAATAAAGTGGGCAGTGAGTGTACATTTTTAAATGTCACACTAGAATTATTTATCCCTTTTGGTTAGCCTTTTAATTTAACTCAAAAGATTTTTATTTGATCTTTAGATTTTAAAAAAATGTGTTGTTTCCACACAGATATTAATCTACAAATTCACTTAAGCAACATTTATAATTAACTATATTTTTTATTTTAATAGTATTTACCTATAATATTGTTTTATTGTTTCATTGAATAACCACAACTATGTGTTCTTGGGGGAGAGCACTTTCAAAAACAGCTTAAAAAAGTTATTCCAAACTATATTATATTATATTTCTATCTTACATTATATTTTATTGTCTGCAGTTTCTTCATTCGCTTGTACAACCTGATAATAATAATTTAAAACATTGTTTTAACCATGATTCTGCAAACTACTGACTGACTCTTATTTTTGTCTTTCTCAGCAGGCGGCTCTGGAGTATGTGCAACTCAACAACAGTGAACAGGAGACACATGACACATAATTTATTCAGCTTTGCAGAAGCTGATTTTCAGTAACCATCCTCATGCTGAACATTTTCAATAGTGGATAGTTTGTTTTGTTTTGTGATGATTGTTTGTCAGAGATTAAAATCTGAGATGTCACATCAAGTCTTTTGGGGTTCTGCTTTGTTTTGTCCTCATTGGCGTCGTTTTCCTAAGGACTGTGAAGAACAGGAATGACATCTTTTCTTTCAGGGAGTCACTGAGCCGCTGGAAAAAGGAAGTCTTTAAAATTGAAGGCATTCAAAAATGTCCTTTTAGGATCTAAAGCCTCTGTATATCTGTTTGAAATGACTCTGTCCTTAGGAAAAGCTGCTGTAACATGATTGTGAGAATATCTCATTCATTTTAAAACTTTTAGATTATAATTTTTTTTTATCTTTTTATTTTGAAGGTTTTTAACTGTAATGACTAATGTTGTAAACAATCTCAGACTGAAATGCGAATGCAAGTTTTTTTGTGGTATACATCAAGGTTCTGTTTTAGGACCTCTGCTCTTTTAATTATGGTGGCTTGAGAAAGCCACCATTCTGATATTCTACATAAACTTATTATTCTTCCGTCTTCTTCTTCCGTCTTCTGAGACTAATTTTAAAGGGCATCTCCTCCTAAGTCTTTCAAGCTACATACTTCAAACTTTCGTCAAACCTTCAAACTGGTCTGACTCGGGTTGCTATATCTTTTCTAACTGATCTGACTTTCGGTTTTCTGAAAAACGACCCAAAAAATTCCCAAAAGTCCTATTGAATTAACAATGGGTCAAACTTTGTGAGCCCTGTTCTTCAGACTTTTAACTGGGCCCATTTAAATCAGTCTAGCCAGCAGCCAACAACTGATGACTTTTTAACTTACTAGCCACTCCCTAGCAACCACTTACAGCACCGTAGCAACTGTCCTATAGACTTCCATTGTAAAAGACCCATTTGGATCAACCTTTGTGAGCTCATAACTCTATGCATCAGACTGTCCTACAGACTAGAGTCTGGCCTCATTCAACACAGTTTAGCCAGCAGCCAATCACGGATAACTAGGCTCACACGGAATCTGCACGCGCAGAATTCCGCAGATTTCTGCAGATTTTTAGCCCATCATTAATTCTGTTTTTTTACTTCAGTAAATGTGTGTAAATCTGAATTTATTCAGTTTTTAAATTACACATATTTCACATATTAAGGTTTTAGTTATGAGACTCCCAAAATAATTTCGCAGAAATCTGCAGATTTTTACCAAAAATTCTCAGCAGAAATTGCAAAAAACGTCTGCAGATTCCGTCTGGCCCTAATGATGACCTTTAAACTTACTAGCCACTCCGTAGCAACCAATTTCAGCACCCTAGCAACTGTTCCATAGACTGTGACTAGCTGTTCTAACACATGCTAATAGTTTTAACATGCTACTGACATGCTAATCTTGCTAAAAACATGCTAATGACATGCTAGTTATGCTAGCACATGCTTATTCATGCTAACAACATGCTAATTCATGTTAGAAACAAGCAGATTCATACTAGAAACGTGCTAACGACATGCTAATTTGTGCTAGAATCATGCTAATATCATGCTAATTCATGCTAGAATCATGCTAACAACATGCTAATTCATGCTAGACTGCCTTGTTTCACTCTTTACAGTGGTTGCATTGTTGACTGCAGGCATCTTAAACATTCTTTTAGCCAACTTGATACTTTTTCAAACAAAAAAAAATACTTCTAACAGGTTTTCTCAAGCCACCATAAAGTTTGTGCTCAAACTTTACTATCTAGTTCTACTATAAAAGTTACCTTTAGGTTATTTGATCTAGTTCTTTTTAAAACTTTTAAGATTTCTTTAAAAAAAAAGGTTTTTAAGTTTGAAGGTACCCACATAGCAAAATTTCTCTTGCCCACACAATCAGCTCTTGCTTGGCCCACATGCTGCAGTAAATTACGGTACATGATTGGACCAAGTCTGGCTTCCATACAAGAGCCAAACATGGACCATATCTGGGCCAAGTCTCAGCCAACTTAATAACCCATAACTGGGCCTAAACTGGGCCAGATATGTTGGTGTGTGACGACTGCAATGAATTTGATAAACCCCCCACATAGCAAACGGACTCTGCCCAAATGTGGCCTCATTATGGCACTGTTGGCGTGTTGCCGGCACTGGCATGCATAATGTCAGCCGAATGTGAGCCATGCATAGCAATGATGGCACTGCATGCATGACGGCAAACTACATTTGGGCCAGTTGTGGATTGGGGGTGTGTGGCCCAGATCAGTGTAGCAATTGTTCACATTGTTTGGTAACATTAGGCTGGGTTATGGCTCAGTGTTTAGGGTTTCTGGTTAAAGGGTGGTGTTGGTATGGTTAACTTATAGCTGAGAATCCGTTTCAATAATAAACCTGTTTTGGTCCAGTTCAGGGCCAGTTAAGGCTAATAAATTGGCTGAGATTCAGGTTGGTTATGGCCCATGTGTGGCCCTTGTGTTTAATCCAGTTATGGGCCACTTCAGGACCGTCATTCCTTGCGGTAATTGGGCTGAGGGAAAAGTTATTGAGTAGCCTGGAGCTGGGCCAGAAAACATTTGCTATGTGGACCATGAAGCATTTCGCTTTATAGCCAAGCTTTTTTCAAAGTGACCTAATTGGTAGAATTTTTTCTTTACTCCAAAATTATTTCAATGTATTTTAAATGTGGGTCAAAACAGACCAAACTTACGTGGCCCTCATATACATTTTTAACATCTGGGCCAAATACTACATTTGATATTTGGCCCAAGTCTTGTGTGCCGCCTTGAAGACGGTGCCACCTCTGCCAAACCCAGGCCATCTTTGGCCCACATGTTGCATGCCAGTGCCAGATGAATGCCTGCTGTGCCAACTTTGTGCCAAATCTGGGCCAGAATTCTTTGCTACCTGGGTTCTGAACTTACTGGATTATTTGACGTTTCTTTGTAGAGTTTGCATGTTCTCCCTTTGTTTGACTGTAGATCAATATAAGCTTGCTTTGCAGGTCATCTCATAAAATGGTGACACTTCTAGTGTCTTTGCATGGTGCCAGGCTGCTTGGGGGTTTCAATGTGATGCTCAGCCTTTTCAGCAGGACTCCCCATCAGTCATATGTCATTGTGTGCTTTCAGTAGCAATGCCACCCTCAGTGAGCGCCATTATAAAATAAAGGGAAGCATACAATGAGGTGCCATTTTAGCTGAACAGATCTTCAATGGTGAATGTCACAGGGCTTTGTGAAGGTGTGTTTTTCACCACGCTTCAGACATGAGCTTATTTTAGAGAGGGGGAACGTCATGTACCTCAGTTTTACTGCCTTAAAGCATCCCTCTCATGCTCTCACCAGGTCATAACATGAGCCCCGACTCGACGTAGCACAGAATTCCAGGCCTTCCGTTAGCTGCGATGCTAAAATTGGCACGCTGACCCCTGTGAAATGTATTCTGGGAATAAGTTGTCTTTCACTTTGCCTTATGCGGCCAGCGCAGAACACTACTTTATGAATATCTTACACTTGTGACAAAAAGCTCCTCTTTCCTTTATACGCAACGTTGAGCTCTCCAATACATTACATTTGAAGCTCAAAAAATAGAAGTTAATAAGAAGTTATATATTACAATCTTAAAGTTAATAAAAAACTGCAAAAACATAACGTAAGGCATACTTTCATGTTACTTTGCTTAAAAAGAAATTAAGTAACATGTTTAGTTACTTAAAAAAAGTGAATTAAGAATATGTTATCTCTGCAATGATGACAGTACATAATATTTTACTAGATATTTTTTATTATGCTAGTATTCAGCTTAAAATGCAATTTAAACTAGGTTGATTAGGTTAAAGTTAAGGTATTTAGCAACCCAGGCTCATTCTGAATACGTACCCCTATATGCATTTGTGGAGAGCACCAAATATGTCCCAGGAGGTATGTTTTTTGCAGTTTTTGTTTCACAAATCCAACAGAGGCCGCTGTGTACGCTTTTTGAGATCTCAAATTTCTCTCGCAAGTGGCATTCGCACCTGCTCTTCTCGCATAAATTCACCAGAGGCCACTGTTGACTGGCTGGCTGACTGAGCCACCCTCCTCCTTCACCAAACCCAACCAATAGTGTTTTCAAAAGCACCAATTAACCAATGCCATTTTTACCACGTTTTCAGATTTTGCCACATTTTAACCCTGTTATTCACTTGTTTATTTAATTTTTTGGCTTTTCTTTTTGTCTTACCTGCGTTCTGGAATCATTCTTCACCGGACTCGAACTCCATTGTCACAGTCAACCACGCCCAGCTTGGTAAAGGTGTCGTTCTTTTTACTTAAAAAGTGGACCTTTTTGCAGTTATTAGCCTCATTTTATATTTAATTATAAAGTTTAAATACATTGCATTTTTTGTGAAATTTTAAGCACTATTTTTTGCTGGATTAGCTTGCTGGATGTTCATCATAACCACATTTTTTGATGTACCAAAAACATTTACATCAATTATCATTTCCATCATATAAATCCAGCCTGATCTCATGAGGAAACCTAAGTATTTTACGCTTTGTCAGTTTAGTAGCTAATTCGTATGAGTCATACGAAAATGTATGATTTTTTAAAAAAGGAGGCGTGGCACCCAACCCCGCCCCTAAACCTAAAAATTGGGTGATGAGCAAATCGTACTAAATGGTACGAATTAGATTATACGAATTCATACGAATTAGCCACTAAATCAAAAAGTTACGAATTGCAGTGAGATTGTGTTCTATAAATCATATATACATCAATTACATCATATATCATTAGGAAAAAAATGGATTCTGTTAAAGTTTTAAGTTAAAAACTAGCCTATTGTCATTTAAACATCATTCATTTAAATAGCAAACTGGCCTGCATACGCTGACGCAACAGTCAACACAGGATTCTGTTTGGTGTTAAAGTCTTTGATGGATTATTTTCACAATTTATTATGGCACAGAGCACGGTATGGGACAAATTCTGGACCTTTGTCAGTGGGGGCACCCAAACCACCCCTGGCTACGAGCCTGTCAACTCTGCTCTGCATCTTAAATCCTCCGACGTACGCGGTGAGGCACTGGACAAACTGGTAGCAGCGGGAAAGCCGTCCATACGAAGGTAAGCATTAAAAGAAATGGCGTCATACCACCCCCGTAGTGTTCGTTGCAAAGACGAAATGCAGCCATAAGTTGCTCTGGCTATATAATTTGCGATCTCCAGAAATGTATATAAGGGTATATTTTCAGAATGAGCCTGTGTTGGTAATAAGGCAAGTCATTGTATAACAGTTGTTTGTTCTTTAGACAATCCAAAACAAAATATTGTTTAAGGGGGCCTAAGCCCCATTCACACGGTGCGTCAGTACCAACGCATCCCATTCACTTTGAATGGGTGACATCAAGTGTTGCCAAACTGAATTGTGGATCCGTCAGCACCGCTTCAGTGGCATTGCTTGCTGTAGAAGTTGGGAATTTCTCAACTTTTCAATCGCCAACTGAAGCGTCATCTAATCAGATCACTTAATGCAAATAGCCTATAGCTCAGACAGTGACGATTGTGTCAACTCTAACTTCAGACACACCCTCCATCAAGCTTTGATGCTGAAGCCCTGCGTGAATAATAATATTTATAATTAATGATAATAAGTAATAATGGGTGACGTGGTGGCGCAGTGGGTAGCGTTGTCACCTCACAGCAAGAAAGTCACTGGTTCGAGCCTCGAGTTTGCATGTTCTCCCCGTGTTCTTGTGGGTTTCCTTCGGGTGCTCCGGTTTCCCCACAAGTCCAAAGACATGTGGTAGGTGAATTGGGTAAGCTAAATTGTCCGTAGTGTATGTGTGTGAATGAGTGTGTATGGATGTTTCCCAGTGATGGGTTGCAGCTGGAAGGGCATCCGCTGCGTAAAACATATGCTGGATAAGTTGGCAGTTCATTCCGTTGTGGCGAACCCAGATTAATAAAGGGACTAAGCCGAAAAGAAAATGAATGAATGAATAAGTAATAATTTTGAAAAAAATGTCAAAACTGCTTTTATTTTAATCGAAATAAAACAAATAAGACTTTCTCCAGAAGAAAAAATATTATAGCAAATACTGTAAAAAATTCCTTGCTCTGTTAAACATTTAGGAAATATTTGAAAAAGAACAAAATATTGACAACCGTTTTGACTGTATAAATATGTTTTATTAATTTTTTATTTTATTGTAATTACTAATTATGTACTTTTTATATTACATCAGAGATGTGTAATCTAGTTAGCATGACATTTATATGGTAGCAGACTAATACACTTATGCAACAGCTAACAAGCTTGCCAAACGGTTCTCTCAGATGACTTAGATTTACTATCGTGCAACTCAGGACTGCAGCCTGGAGATCTGTTTTATTATATCTTAGCTACAAATTTGGTTCAATTTTTGCAGACGCTAATGGAAATGTCTCTCAAAGAGTATTATACGTTTTATACATTAACAGAAAGTTGAAGTCAAAATTATTCTTGTGAGTTTAACAGATTCAGGAATTTTTCACAATATTTGCTATAATATTTTTTCTTCTGGAGAAAGTCTTATTTGTTTTATTTCGGCTAGAATAAAAGCAGTTTTTTTTTTTTTTACTATTTTAAGGTCAATTGTATTAGCCTCCTTAAGCAATATTAGTTTTGTATTGTCTCCAGAACAAACCACTGTTATACAATGACTTGTCTAATTACCCTAACTTTAACCTAATTAAGCCTTTAAATGTCACTTTAAGCTGAATACTAGTGTCTTGAAAAGTATTAAGTAAAATATTATGTGCTGTCATCATGGCGAAAATACAATAAATCGGTTATAAGAAATGAGTTATTAAAACTATTATGTTTAGAAATGTGTTGATGCAAAAAATCTTCTTTCCTTATATAATTTGATGTCATTTTTAAATTTGGTTAATTTTCTTCTAAGCAAGAGATGGTGACCTGTTTCTACCATTCTCTCTTACTTAATAACCTTCCACGTTCCTCGAAAAGCTCTGGATGGGATGACCCGCTGAGAGAAGAGGGAGGCGACTGGAACAGGCGATCATCCATCTGAAGATGATATCTGTGTTACGCAATGAGCTCATGTGGGTAGTTGACTCGTCTAACCTTCACCCAGGCTGAATATCAAATTCATCTTCCAAATGGATGACAGGTGTAGTTTTAGATGAAACTCATTTTACATTCACAGATTTTCAGTCTAGTTGTCGATAATGATTGTACTGAGTATATGTGCTCTAATAGCTGACAATATATGATTGCGTATGCATATTTAATCTGAATGACATTTTGTGTGTGTGTGAAGAGTAACATGTCATACCCATTACTCAAAAGGTTTGTCAGTTCTGTCTGAGTATTTCAGCTGCTGCTGATGTACTAGCATTGTCACTTGCAAACATGAGTCGGGCCACAAAAAATGGTCAGAAAAAGAGTAAATATTCAGTGACAGACAGTTCTGTGGCTGAAAGGTCAGTGTATCGTTTGGTCATTTGGATTTTCATTTTAGAAACGAAGTATTGAAAAATGAAAAACGAGCCGTTTTATTTATTTTCGTTTTCAAATTAAAAATAAAAATTGAAATGAGGCTTTTTTGATTTTTGTTTTAGAATTTTAAAACTAATCAAAATATGGCTCATTTTTCTTTTTCCTATTATAAAAAAATACTAGGCTATTATTTTTTTCCACTTAATAATGTTATAAAAGGTATTTTCTTAGGACATATTTTCCTAACTGAAGCTGGTTATATATAATATTGTATAAATAATAATAATATATACATATAAATAGTCAATTTTCTAGCATAAACTACTGATTTTTAATACATAAATTGAAATTATTAAAAAATAGCCTACTGCTAGATTGATAGAGCAGTGGGCGATATTTTATCATTTCAATTCATGTATTAAAAATCTGTATATATGATTAGAGGTTATATTAGGAAATAAAATAGGCTGTATTTAGGGTGAAGACGCCCACAACAAGAAGACGTCTTACAGTTCATTATCAGCAGTAGCATGTTTATTTTAATTTCGAACTATAACGCGGAGAGATGACTTGTTGAAATGTACGCAGTGATTCCAATCGAATGTGCAATGTTACTATCACTCATGAAGTGGAAGTGATTTTTACAATAAACTTTATTTTCAGAAAACTGTTCAGTAAAGCAATGGAAATAATGCATATATCCTCAAATATGTTGTTCCACTTAAAATGCTGCTACAGTATGTAAAAAAAATAAAAATAAAACAATAATAAGTATA
>CAIGQZ010032580.1:2834231-2851943 GCA_903798205.1 Danio tinwini | reverse complement strand
AGAAAATACCTTTTATAACATTATTAAGTGGGAAAAAATAATAGCCTATAGTAGGCTAGCCTGTGTGTGGCAGCATTGCGTCACTGTGAATGAATCGGCCTATCTGGTTTCGGAATATATATATATTTATAAAACAAGCCTTTATTCATTTTTGTTTTCCGGTGATTTTATTTTTTGTTTTTCAAAATGAAAAATGAAAATCAAATCTTTTTTTTTTTTTTCACCATGAAAAAGAAAACGAGCCATTTTTTGATTTTTGTTTTAAAATTCAAAAGCAAAAATCAAAAAACATCATAAATTTTAGTTTTTTAATTTAAAAAGGAAAATCAAAAAACGTCTCGTTTTTTGTTTTTCAATACTCCAAAAATCCAATGACCAAATGATACACTGACCCTGAAAATACCTTGCTGATGTCTGAGTTCCAGAAGCCAAGAATCACCAGAATACCAAAAAACACCTGATAAACAAACGTCTGCAGAAAAACATCAACACAAGAAACCTTGAAGCAGATGAGCTACAAAAACAGAAGAAAAAGAAGGAAGAGCAATTGTTCATTCATTCATATTCTTTTCTGCTTATTCCCTTTATTAATCTGGGGTCGCCACAGCTGAACCGCCAACAGTATATGTTTTACACAACTCATCAATTCACCTATACCACATGTCTTGTGGGGAAACCGAAGCACACAAAACCCACGCCAAAAGAGAAATTGTTTACAATTAAATCAATTAAAACTGAAAGTTGAGCCTACAATATACTCAACAAATCAGAAGATCAGGAAAGATCGCTGGTCTGATAAGTCTTGATTTCTGTTGCAACATTCAATGGCGGGGTCAGAATTTGGGGCTAACAACCTGAACATCCTGCCTTGTATTAATGGTTCATCTATTTTTGGTGTAATGGTGTCTGGGACATTTTCTTGGCACACTTTAAGGTCAGTTTATACTTCTGAGTCAAATGCAAGTGGTAGGCACGTAATAGCCTTTGCGCAGTCGCATACCCTTTGCCATACCCTGACACGCACCTCTCAAAAAAATATATCTGCACATTGCAAAGATCTGTGATTGGTTGGCTTGATACTGGACAAGTGTAGGCAGAGCTGAGTGAATGTGAGCGAAGTGAGGCAGATAGGGAGAGTATTTACTAAGTCCCGAGTCCCAGAAAGGAACTCTAGTTATACTTTTTGTTTTGTGTTTATTTTATGATTGAAGTTTGAACTACTGTTACAGTAGCTTTGCGCACATATCAGGCATTAAATCAAAAGACGACAAAGAAACCTGACACAGTGGAACGTAGAAATCCCACTGCCTGCTAGTGTTTCGGAAGGTTTTTACAAAACAACATGGGCAGAACACATAACGCAGAAGTATAAATTCTCACAACGGCACAAGCTACATGGAGGGGATTTGCTGAGAGATACAGCAATCAATTGATTGCTTTTAATTAGGAATAATTATTGTATGATAATAATAATAAGTAAACTTATTTATAATAAAGAATATTTACAACAGTAAGTATATATATATATATGTTTTTTGAAACAGGTACATGTGTTCCAGTGGGAGTAATAAAAAAGTTAACCACATAGTTTCTATATGGTTCTAGTATTTTTTTTAAGGGGGGAGGGTTTGGCTGGGGGGAGAGGGGTGGTTGTACATGGGGTGGTCACCCAGGGTGCCGTTTAAAACTGAACCTGGAAGGCCACTGTGCTATCCAGGGAGCCACCATGCCGCCCCCAAATATTTGTAAAAATAAATAAAAAAAAATGTTAGAGCTGGTGTTCCTCCAGGACTGTGGTTGAGAGCCACTGCAGTAGAACACCTTTGCGATGTATTGGAACAGGAGATTCACATTATGGATGTGCAGCCCACAAATCTGCAGCAAATCCATGATGCAGTCTTGCCAATGTGAACAAAATGCTCTATGGAATGTTCCCAGCACCTTGTTGCATTGATGCTATGAAGAATGAAGTCAAAAACGTGAACCAAAAGTGGCTGGTAAGTGTATTTTAAACTCTTCATCTCAATATTCCAAAACTAGGGCACAAATCCTAAAAATATAAGAGTCAGTCATTAGAAAACCTAAATAGATTGAGTGTGTGAATATTGCGTGTGAGGGATACAGTGCTGCTCTAGGCTGATCACCGTTTCAGATGCCCCTTTATCCCTGTAGTGTGGTGTAAAGCACTAACATGTGTATACTGAAACATGGCACCTGTTCTGCTGAGTGTTACTCTGATGTATTTTCCCCAGGGTTAAATTAGCTTACCTTGTCCTGTGTCCTTTCCACTTCCTGCTTCCTTGCAAGGCACAAGCTCATTGGCTGCCGATGGCATACGGTAAACCTCACGCCCCCATTGTGTAAGCGACACAGTGAGCCTTCAAATCTCCAACTTTTTTTTTAGAGCTGGGAACCCAATCCCCACACAAACAATCATACCATGAAAGCTCTCTGAAGCCAGTCTTATGAAGTCAGCCACACACATATGCGCCTGCAAAACTCTAAACAGCTGTGCAGCTCTATCGCAAGCTGGCGTTCTTCATACCTGCTCAATGTCAGCACGCCCCAGCTCACATTTGCACAAAATAAAGTACAAGAGCCTGGCGAGAGACAAAGAGTCGAATCATTAAACACATCATAAAAGGATTTGAAGGAATCATAGGCTGAAGATCCGTGAGGTGGATGTCATGTATTTGTGGTTTGTTTTGTTTGGATATCTAAGGGAAAGAATCAGGGATGTTCTTTCATTCATAATATTAGCCTGAGCTAAGAGCGTTAACCCTGCTTCAAGACCAGCCTGAATTTCCACTTCCATCATAGCCATGCAGTTTACCAAACCGATGTTCTGTCACAGTACCTTTTACCTTCAGAGCCTTGCCTTTTGCTTACTTATCTACTTACGTTTTCTGTCATGTTTTGAAGAATGAAATCCAGAAAAATAATACATTTCAACAGGTGCATGTGCATGTCTCTTTTCCAGATGTGAAATCGAATCGCTAATGATCTTAAAATTTTGTGCACTTTTTCCCCGATTCTGAGGATAAGTTTGAACTTCAGCAGATCATCTTAACTATGTTTTAAGCCTCCCACTGTGCAATTTCAGCCATGATTTGGTCACCTATGACAAATTTTTAAAATCTTAAAAGATTGCTATATTCATTCATTCATTTTCTTTTTGGCTTAGTCCCTTTATTAATCTGGGGTTCCCACAGCGGAATGAACCGCCAACTTATCCAGCATATGTTTTTTGCAGCGCATGCCCTTCCAGCTTCAACCCATCTCTGGAAAACATCCATACACACTCATTCACGCACATATACTACGGACAATTTAGCCTACCCAATTCACCTGTACTGCATGTGTTTGGACTGTGGGGGAAACCAGAACACCTGGAGGAAACCCACGAGAACGCAGGAAGAATATGCAAACTCCATACAAAAACACCAACTGACCCAGCAGAGGCTCGAACCAGCGACCATCTTGCTGTGAGGTGACAGCAAGGTGATGCCACTGCGTCGCCCGATTGCTAAATTGTTAACCTAAAATCTATAGTGTTTGATCGTCAGTTTGACATGTTCACAGCTTATTAATGGCTATTGCGATCAATAGATTTCACGCAGCCACCATTTTAAAAGCGAAATCGAGACTGCGGTGGGAAGAAACATGGAAGTATCGTCTGAGGCCTCGTTTACACTAATAAGTTTTAGTTTTAAAACGCATAAGTTTTGCTACGGTTACGCCATCCGTCCACACTACGCCGGAGTTTTCGAGCCCCGAAAATGGAGCATTTTGGAAACGCTGGACAGGCTGTTTTCATTCTAAAACGCTGCTGCTCCGTCTCAGTGTGGATGGGGGAAAACGGAGACATCTGAAAACGGAGGCAGGGCTGCAGACATTCGCCTCTCTGATTGGGGCTTTCCTCAATATTAAGTAGCCTTCACACAGTTCAGTGACAGTCCTGCCTCCTCTCCTTGTAAGTTCAGACTTCGCAAGTTTGATATGGAAAACAAACTCCCGAGTGTGTACATGGTACTTTATAAAGTCCTTCACATACCCCTGGCTATGCTGTTTCACTTTCTTAACAATAAAATGAAAACATGACATAAGGAACTGTTTATTTTTGATTTGATATTAGCAACTTAACAAACATCAAAAAATGTTGAGGCGTCGTGTAGCTGCGTAATATAAGCGTCATCTTCATGCATATTTATAACCAAACGGAGCCTATAACATTACTGCCTCCTTTCATTTTCATTGAAAATACGAAACACCCTCTCTTTTATTGAATATCAGTTTTAGTAAATAATAAAGGCCATTATAAAAGTATAATGCACAATAAGTTTATACAATAGAGAAAATAAAGGCAAGCAATCAGCCCGATGTGGTGTCCGCGGTTACATTAATTAGGATATTAACCTAACTTATCTGCGCTCAGCCAAAACACGTTACCTGAGAACAAGTAATAGATTCAAAAGAACAAAGACAGGGAACATGTCGTTAGATATAGACAACAAGATGAATTAAATATCACGTTTAACAAATATAGTGAGATTAGATCTAGCGGGAGATCCGTGATAAACAGTCCGACGTGCACAGCTCTCATATGGGTATGTGCTGCAGCGCATGCCAGAAAGTGTGTGTGTGTGGTCACGTGATGTGCGTCTTCACCGTTTTAGTGTAGACGGAGAGCTGTTCAGAAACGCTGGGTGAAACGCTAGTGTGGATGCAGATCGTTTTCACTCTAAAACGCCGTTTTAAAACTAAAACGTACTAGTGTAAATGGGGCCTGAGTCACAAAGGAACATTGCCTGGCTGTATATCTTATCAGCGAAGAGAAAGTGACACAAATTTATAATTTCACCGCCTTCCGAGTGACCCGAAGGTCCGTTCTGAATGAATAGTGAAAATAAAAAAGCATATCAGACCTCATTCCAAGCTAAGTTAAGGGAAATGGCACTAGCTAGCTAAGGTTTTCTTTCCCAAACACACATTTTAGATGTCATTTATCAAACTCAAGTTAATGAACTGATTATTTCACTATATTAGACTTGTCACGATACTGAATTTCAGTACTAAAAAAAAAAAAAAAAAAAAAATTTAATTTCCCCACTAACATTTAAGCGCTGTTGAGCGCATTCTTTAACGCAGCTGATTTGACATAGTGTCCACCAGTGCTCAACAGAAATGACTGTGATTGGCCGTGAAGGTCATCAGTTCACCAAGCTTCACTGCTGCTTACCGAGTGCAAACACAGACGAGCAATCGACTGATCTTTGCGGCTTTAAAACGCTCCAAGGTCCCTGTATTTATGTTTGCACTTGGTGAAGAGCAATGAACTGATGACCTTCACAGCCAATCACAGTCATTTCTATTGTGCACTGGTAAATACTAAGGCAAATCAGCAGTGTTTAAGACGGACTCAACAGCATTTAAATGTTAACGGGAAATGGACGTTTTTAAAAGTTCAGTACCGGGACAACATTATTACAGACAACACGAGGGTGTGCTAAAGAGGACTACATTGTTTTACCACTCACCGGGTTACATAGGCTGAAGCAGAGAAGCGGCCCCACAGTGTTTACATGGTGCCATGACCTGAAGTTTAGGAGGACACTTAAGCGTATTGCCAGACATCCCAAGTTGGGAAAAGTTATTTTCAGAGAAGACAAAGATGATTTGCGGGTAGATGGTGTGGGGGGGTGTGCGCGATGTACCTTAATAGTGTTGGGGTGCTGATGACGCGACCTATCTGAAGGTCAGAGACAGATGCGGTGGAAAGGGGTGTGCGTCGTATTTGAGCACCGGGTGGGAAATACGAGATTTTCGAGAGATTATCATTCATTTGTGGCCATCCGGGAGTCACAATGCATTTGCGGGAGACGCATGGAACTTCCGGGAGACTTGGGATGTCTGATATTAATCTTACAGAGATTGTGATGTTGTTTGATGCCTAATATGCTTTTAATTGTTTAAATTAAACTGAACTGAATGATATTAAAGTGATGTTTACATCTGTATTTTGAAATCGCAGCAAATTTGATACATAATCAACGCTACAACTTTAAACCAACACAGGGAAATGTAAAAACTTTTTTTGCTGGTTTTATTATGAAATTATTTCATGAGCAAAATTGACACTAGAGGTTGTTTATATTTGCTGTGACGTCTCATTTTGGAGCACAGGTTACTGAAGGTGTTATGTATGGATGACTTCAAAACTTCGGCTTATGCCGAGTTCAGACTGCATGATTTTATCCCTGATTTTGATTCGCTGACAGGATTTGAGAAATGACAAATGCCTGAAATCATAGGCGAATTGATGCTCATGCACGCAAGTGACAATCACACAGTATGAACTATCAAGGATGCGATACGAGAGAATCGCAGATGAGTCGCCGATGCCCGTGAGATATTTGGCGTGCTAAATATCTGGAGCTGTCGGCGATGCAAATCATGCCGTGTGAATGTGTTCTGACTGAAAATAACATCCACGATCACCTACAGCCAATGAGAGAGCAGCATTCACTAGCAGGGTTACCTGCAGGCCAGCGGGAGGCTGGGGGAGAAGCTAAAATCGCTCATTTTCAGTTGATTTGGACCCAAGAAATGGAGAAAAACCTAGTGTAAATTTGGCAGGAGCACTGTGTCTGTTTGACGTGTCACCTGATCAATATCACAATCAGGTCGAAAAGTAAAAAAACGTTGAGGAGAGATTGTTAATTCTCTTCAAAAGCCAAGTGAGCAACACAAGTTTCTAAATCTAAAGCCTTCTGTTAACATTATGTAGTTAATAATGAAAGATATATTACGTGATATATATTACGTGACATTGCATTGTTTGCGTGTCACTTCTCGCCATTGTTTGGCTATGAGATGTAGTTTGGACAAAGTTGTCTGTGATTAAGTCATGCACTATGAACTCTCCTGTCGCCAATCCATCCTACAGTGTATACACAGCACAGACAAAACACTAGCCCAGATAGTCATGCAGTGTGAAAACATCCGTGACACGACTACTTTGAAAATCATGCAGTCTGAACTTGGCATTAGTCGCTTCATTCATCAGGGGTCGCCACAGCAGAATGTACCGCCAACTTATCCAGCATATGTTTTACACAGCGGATGCCCTTCCAGCTGCATCCCAGTACTTGAAAACACCCATACACTCACACACATACACTACGGCCAATTTAGCTTATTCAATTCCCCTATAGCGCATGTGTTTGGACTGTGGGGAAAACCAGAGCACCCGGAGGAAACTCACACCAACATGGGGAGAACATGCAAACTCCACACCGAAATGCCAACTGACCCAGCCAGTACTCAAAACAGTGACCTTCTTGCTGTGAGGTGACAGTGCTAACCACTGAGCCACAGTCCCGGTTGATACTAAGAAACCAAAAATATGTTTTTTAGCAGTATGACAAATAGCCTAAAATGTCTTGTCAGACACAGAACAAGGAGGCAGAGAGGATCATGGGTAAATCTTGACGTCTATTTTTTGCTACACTCCACAATTAAGCTTCACACTTGCCATCTGACCAAAACTGCTCTCCATTATTGAGATATCCCCTCGAGAACCCGCACTAAGTTTTGTTTCCAGGAGATCATCTGTTAACACTGCTTTAAATGCCTGATGAGTTACATGCCGCATGCTTTGTGTATGACCTGTGCTGTTTTAAAAGAGAGAGCTGTACCTAAAATGATCTTAATATCAAGGCAGATAAAGTTGCAGATTGTCTTTTTACAAGATGTAAAATAAGTCTCTGACGTCCGTGAAGTTTCAGCTCAGAAATATCACACAAATAAGGTTTTATAACTCTTTGAAACGGACCCTTTTAGGCTTTGATCCTAATTGTGCTGTTTTGGTGACTGTCACTTTAAATGCAAATGACATTGTGCTCTTTTCAAAAGAGGGCGGAGCTACAAATGCTTATGTATCATCATAAAGGCAGATTCAAAAACAAGACTGACGTCCTATGCTAACGAGGGAAAGATGGTCACTAGTGGGTGGGGCTTTCCCCCTCTGATGACATCATAAAAAGGTAGAATGTCAATCAAAGTGTTTCTGCAGACTCTTCTCTTTATTAAGTGTGATTATAAAATTTTTTATTAATAAATGTTTACCATTAGAAGCTGGTTATATTTACAGACTGTTGCTACACATCTGTGGTTAAAACCCTTATAAAAGGGATTTTTGCATAATAGGTGCCCTTTAAGTAAACGTCTGTTCAATTATTAGTGCAACTGCTCACCCTCAAGTCGTTTCAATTCCCCTAGACCTTCGTTCCTCTTCAGACACAAATTAAACATATTATTATACTTAAATATGAATTAAAAATTATAATGGGTTGCATGGTGGCTTAGCGGTTAGTACTGTCGCTTCACAGCAAGAAGGTCACTGGTTCAAGTCCCAACTGGGCCAGTTGGCAATTCTGTGTGGAGTATGCATGTTCTCCCCATGTTGGCGTGGGTTTCCTCTGGGTGCTCTGGTTTCCCCCACAGTCCAAACACATGCGCTATAGGGGAATTGAGTTAACTAAATTGTGATTGTGTATGGGTGTTTCCCAGTACTGGGTTGCAGCTGGAAGGGCATCCGCTGTGTAAAACACATGCTGGATAAGTTGGCGGTTCATTCCGCTGTGGTGACCTCTGATGATTAAAGGGACTAAGCCGAAGGAAAATAAATGAATGAATAAAATTATAACCTAAGGGTCCTGAGACGTTCAAAGTCCAGAAAAGAAAGCAAAAACACTGTCAAAACAATGCATGTAGTTCAGTTCAGTGGTTAAAATGTAATCATACGAAGCTCCAAGAAACTATAAACAAAAAGAAGTAGAAGAAAAAATGTTGCATGAAGAAGAAAAAGGTCTGTTTAATCACTTCTGGTTAAAAAGTTACAAGCAAAAAGGTGAATATAAATCAAATTTGGTATCAATATGCTTAAGTGTTGTGGAGATATTCAGTCATAAATGTGCATGTTTTTCATATTTATACTCACATTTGAAAGTGTGACGATCCCAAGATTCCAGTTTGGATGTGGCAGATCCTGATTGGATGCCTGCTTGCCCACCTATAGACCAATTACCATGTTTGTAAACATTCAGGATACGCACGCAGGGAGGTGGCAAAACAAAAACCGGAAGCGCTAGCATTTACAGCGAGGGAATGACATCAGATGCGGTACAGAGTTTGTTGTTGTCTTAGAAATAACATATATTGATTACATATTATATATATTATTTACATAATGCTTTCAGCGTATTATAACAGCTCATCACCCAGTGATAAGCACAGTGATTCGGCAAAATTAATGTTAAAGTGAGCGGCGTTCGTCTGACAGGTCCTTTTGCGATAGCACCCTCCCAATGGATATTTAATAAGACGAAATGACCAAGCATCCAGCCCCAAATGTACAATCTCATTGAAGCTGCACGGGATTTTACAAGAGAAAAGTTAAAGGCCTACAAGTGTTTGGATGCCAACAATTGTGTTCTGCATGGTCATGTGCAAGAAATAATGCTCCCTGATTACCAGATTCAAAACTATGTAGTGCTAAAAACCGAGGTTCTGCAGAGCCAAAGACAAGGAACAAAAAAAGATGGAGCTAACGTTATACAAGGTCTGGGTACAGTTGACCGCTAAACATATATTGATATATAATATAATATCGAACAAGATATTGAAGCAGACATTGACTTACATAGTAGAAAAAATATCCATTTTTTCCAGCATTCTTCAGTATAAATTCCTTTCAACAGAAGAAAGAAGCTCAAGGTTTTATACAAGTGAAGGGTGAGTTATTAATAATAAAATGTTTAATTTCTTGTGAACTATCCACAACTACATGCAATCAAACCATTTTGGTCCAAATATATTAATAGTTTAGAAAATCTCCTATGCTTTGACATCTTTGATAAACTCAACAGAAAACATGTGCTTGTGGCTTTATTCGGCGTGCGGAATGGCATCTGCGAGTCTATGCCCTGCAAAGCAAAGTAAGGTGTGGAAAAGGCTTGTTTTGCTGAGTGCAAAGCCTGGAAACTTCTCACAGATAACAGGCCACAGTGGGCAGCGCCAGGGCATTCAAATCTGTCAGCTCTCCAACCTGCTAAAGGCTTTATAGTCTTACATTCAGCACAGCAACGATTATCAGTAAAGTAACAGTAAAGATTATCTATGAAGTACAACCCCAAATCAGAAAAATTTGGGACAGTATGGAAATAAAAAAAAAGTAAGTCGTGATTTCCAAATTTACTTTGACTTGTATTTGATTGCAGACAATATGAACTCAAAATATTTCATGTTTTGTTCATGTTTCAGGCCTGAAACATATTTAAAAACAAAGACAAGAGACAGGAGCAGTTTTGGGCTAGTAATCAGGTAAACTGGTGAAATAATGATGTGATGTGAAACAGGTGATGTCAACAGGTGATTGTTGTTATGATTTAATACAAAAGCAGCATCCAAGAAAGGTCTAGTCCTTTAGAAGCAAAGAGGGGAAGAGGATCACCAGTTTGCCAACAAATACATGAGAAAAATTATTGAAATGTTTAAAAACAATGTTCCTCAAAGAAAGATAGGAAGACATTTGGATATTTCACCTTAAACAGTGCATAATTAAAAGATTCAAGGAATCTGGAGGAATTTCAGTGTGTAAAGGACAAGGGCACAAGTGTAAACTGAACAACCGGGATCTCCGATCCCTCAGGCGGCGCTGCATCAAGAATCGTCATTCATCTAGAAGTGATATCACACATGGGCTCAGGACGACTTTGGCAAATCTTTGTGAAGTACTACAATACATAGTTACATCCACAAATGCCAGTGAAAACTGTACTTTGCCAAAAGGAAGCCCTATGTTAACAGTGTCCAGAAGCACCGTTGACTTCTCTAGACACAGAGGCATCTAAAAATGGACACTGTGTGCTCTGGACCAAAGAAAAACAGGATCATTCAGACTTTTACCAGCAACAAGTCTAAAAGCCAGGGTCTGTCATGGTATGGGGTTGTGTCAGTGCCCTTGGCAAAGGTAACTTACACTTCTGTGCAGCACCATTAATGCTGAAAAGTACAGAGAGATTTTGGAGCCTTCTTTCCGGGGACACCCGTGCATATTTCAACAAGACAAGGCAAAACCACATTCTGCACACATTACAAAGTCCTACACTTTTGTACCTTAAAGGTACACATTTGTACACTTTAGGTATTAATATGTACCTTTAAGGCCCTGTTAGAATCAATAATGTAGAACCCAGGCTCATTCTGAAAACATAGCCCTATATACATTTCTGGAGAGCACCAAATACATCTCAGGACATCTCTTTTTTGGGGGGGTTGCGAATCCACCAGAGGCTGGAGTGGTATCCACCAGAGGGGGGGTTTTGCCATTCACTCCTGCTGTTCTCATATAAATCCACCAGAGGCTCCTGTCGACTGACTGACTGAGCAATCCCCCCCACCCACCCATTTCCCTAAACCCAAATGATAGTATTTTGAAAAGCAACCCCGAAAAAGAACCCCTTCCTGCTTTTTCCCACGTTTTCAGATTTTACCCCATTCTCACCCTGTTATTTACTTGTTTATTTAAAATTTTGGCTTTTGTTTTTGTCTAACCTGTTTTCTGGAACCGTTCTTAACCAGGCTTGAACCCCGTTGTTACAGTTAACTTCTCTCTGCATCTCAAGTCTGCCGACGTAGGGGAGCGCGGGGCACAAAGTAACGTAAATGTAACACAGAGTTTTAAGGTATTTGCTCAGGGTTAACCATGGCAAGCTTCAGAGGTTTTCACCACAGTGTCTGCAGACGTCTTCCTGCCAATTATTGAACATTTTCGGCGAAATTTGGATGAGAAACACAGAAGAAACCATTTTTGCAGCATTAAAGTATTTTTTTATTACAGTCAATATTTTTTTAGGTTTAAAAAAAACTGTGAAAGTATGTTAGTGAAATCTTACATTGTTGTGATCTCTGTCTTCTAGGCTAAAAGATGAAACCTTTTTAAAAGATGTATAAAACACAGAGACTGCTAGCCAGTTTTGAGCAAAACATGACACAGCGGGGTTAGTTGTAACAGGATGTTACAATTAAGCCACACACTGTTGGACACCAACTACACTAACCTAATATTGTTTAATTTTGAGTGTAATGTTGAGAACGTTTTAAATAAAAATGTTTTTTAATAGAAAATATTGTTTTATAGAAAAAAAAAATATTGTTTTATTGCTAATAATGCAAATAAATGCATCGTATAATAATGGATAAATGGATAATAATGCAAATAGATTCAAATGTGTTTATCCAATAAACAAATAAATAAATAAACATACTGTGCTATGTAGAATAAAAAAGAAATGAGCCAATTACTGAGGAAATACAGCTACTATTTAAAGTAAACTGAATTTAAATTAATTGTGTGAAATCTGCCTTTATAAGCATGTGTTAAAACTAACCCCCTGTCTGTTACAACTTGCCCCGCAGGTGGGGTAAATAGTAACATTTTTACTCCTGACACTTTTGGCAATACTGCACAGAAACCACAGGTCCGGTGATCATAATTCCAGTGCTCATTTGTAGGAGAGAGACTTTGTTCATTATTTGACCAAAACCAAAAAGTTACTTTGTGCCCCGCTCTCCCCTACATGACAAGACACTGGACAATCTGGTAACAGCGGGAAAGCCATTCACATTCAGGTAAGCTGTCCATACCTGCCAACATTTGTCTTTGAAAATCCGGGTGACCGGTGGGGTGGGTGTTGGGTAGTTGGCGATCAGATGGTGAGCAGAGCAACCTGGAGTGGTGCCAGGGTTGTCGGCGATCCGGGGGTGTTACATCTTATTTACAAGCGGCGTCTGCTTCAACGCACTGCATTGTAGATCCGTCCGTGCTGCTGCTCGCTGCAGAAGTTGGGACTTTCTCAACTTTTCATGTGCCGACGGAAGCGCCAGCCAATCAGATCGCTGTATGCAAATACACCAGTTCAGACAGTAGCCGATTGGTGACTAATTTAATTGGCTGACGCTATGACAATCGCGTCAGCCCCAACTTCAGACACTCTCTCTGTCAAGTGTTGACGCTGAAGCCCCATGTGAATGGGGTGTTACAGATTGTACCAATCACCTGAGGACAGGGGAAAGGTGTTGAAATTTCGGGAGTTTTCCGGGAGAAATGGCAAACCGGGAGGTGGGTCTGAAATACGGGAGACTCCGGGGAAAAACAAGAGTATTGGCAGGTATGAAGCGGTCAGCTGCTAGAATGAAAACGAACGCCGTCATACCGCCTCGTAGCGTTCATTTTAAAGACAAATTGCAGCCATATTTATTCCTGGCTACATAATTCGAGATCTCCAGGAATGTATATAGGGCTACGTTTTCAGAATGAACCTGTGTTGAAAATGTACCTTTTTTAAAAAGGTGCCCTCCCAGTGACAGTGAATTTCTGAGAGTGTATCCTAACAAAGCATCAATAAAAAGCCGATTTATGCAGCTTTCAGCTTTTAATACAGAAATCAAAACCCTTATGATGGGTTTTGTGATCCAAGGTCACATATTTAGAATTGTTTGCTATTTTGAGATTGATTTGGGCTGGTTTTGTTGCTAAACTTGGCAACCTCTGATGCTATAGCATCAAGAGCAGTGTGCGTTCTTAAAGCAGCTGCTATAAACAGCCATAAAAATAATACCCACCACGTGTGGTGTGCTGAATGTTGGCAAAGTAGACAAAGCTTTTGCTAAAGACCACATGCTAGCAGTGTGTCTCCAGTGTCTTTACAGCATTCAGTGCTAGCAGCATGGCGATTAGCCGCTCCTTTTGGACAGTGGATTACTGAATACAGATATAGATTTGGAGCTGTATACTCTTCTATATTGTTGGTTCAGTTTTGAGAGGTCATGATCTAAAGCCCTCTTCAGTTCTCGGTAGTGTTTACGGTGCAGGATCAAAGTGAAACGGATCCGTTCCAAAAGCTGTATTTAAAGGCATCATCCTATCTGGAATGAGGGCACGAGTGAAGTGCTCTTCATAGACAGCGTGTCAGAAGTGAAGCTCTTCACACGCATGCAGACTGACCGTTTTGGTGTCAGTATGGTGCTAAGCTAAAATAAACTCTACAGTTTCATTACAATATAATACAATATACACTGTAAAAATGCTGGGTTATACACAATCGATTTGTGTTGGGACAACATGAAGGATTTAAGTTAACATATTAGTTTTTACACATTTAAGTGGATTGAAGATTAAACAATTAAGTTGTCCTCCCTAAAAAAACGTAGGAATTGTGTTTCAGCTCAATTTAAATAAGTAGTTAGAACAAGCAGTGTAGTACAAATATATATATATATATATATATATATATATATATATTCATTTTCAGCTTAGTCCCTTTATTAATCAGGGGTTGCCACAGTGGAATGAACCGCCAACTTATTCAGCATATGTTTTACACAGCGGATGCACTTTCAGCTGCAACCCAACACTGGGAAACACCCATACACACTCTCTCACACACATAAACTACGGTCAATTTAGTTTATTTAATTCCCCTATAGCCCATGTCTTTGTACTGTGGAGGAAACCGGAGCACTACTTATTTCATTTATATTTATTTATTTATTTATACAACACTTCTGTCTGGTTCTTCAATCTAATTGGCTGATAGCCGTGCGATATTCTGCATATAACAGCACTCGTCCAGCCTCTTCACCCTTGTGTATTACTCCGCCCACATACAGCACCAAGCAGAGGACACTCTACAGTTTGACAAATATTGCAGCTGTTGGACATCATAATGTACTTTTGAGGCTTTTATTAGTTGAGAATGTAGTTGTTTATATTGCAACTATGCAAACAGAGCTCTTCTATACAGTAATTAAGCGAAAAGGAGTATGCACATATCTTACAATGCAGAGTGTTTCAAAAAATGAGTGACATAATTAATAAAAGAATGACATATTCGATTTGGCTTATCGTTAACAAAACAGTTATGATAATATTATGCACAAAATATATTCAAATGTAAATAATTGTAATTTAGCCTGTGTTTAAACCCCATATAAAAGTGATTTTTGCCTCTTTAAAAGTTAGAATTTATTCGATTGGTAATCTGACGGGATTTTAGATATTTTTTTACAGTTGTAAAATAAGTTACAAATACTTGATGATAATTGTACACACCCACACCAGTGTAATGTAATCACTAGACACTTGTTTTATAAAATAAAATAACTGCTATAAAACTCACATTTTCAGCGTGGGTGTGTGTAATTTATGTCCTACAGCTTCCAAGCATAATTAAGTTAGCTTTACCACAGACTTAAATTTATTTATGCATTGAAAAAGCCCGTTATAAAAATCCACCGGTGGAGAAAAACTAGAGGGAGCAAGCAGCAAGGCTCTTAACATTTGCACTATTAACCCTTGTGTGCTGTTGGGGGTGTTTTCATTTACTCTAGGCTGATTTTGAGTCTTAATCTGGCCACAAATTTCTCTGTGTTTAAGCAAATGGACTGGTCACAAATCTGATTTTGACACATATTTTGGGAAAATGCTTTGAAATTTACCCAAAAACACAACAATGCACTCTGGGCACTTTAACTACACTTTCATTATGTTCAGGGCAGTTTTTGCCCCATTGACTTCCATTATAATGACAGCATATAATCAAAAAAGCTTAGTTTCTGGCTTCTATACTGAGTATAGTGTGTATGTGTGTGTGCGTATTAGTGTGTGAGTGTGTTAAAGTGTAAGAAAAATCTTTGCATGCTTACCTTAATGTGTCTGAGAAAATCAAAATAAGCCCCTCAGCTCTCAGAACATACACTCTCAGAAATAAAGGTACACAAGCCGTCACTGGTGTGGTACCTTTTCAAAAGATGCACATTTGTACTTAAAGGGTCCATATTGGTACCTCAAAAGTATATATTAGTACCTACAAATTTTAAGATGAACATTTTTGTACTTTTTAGGTACTAATATGTACCCTTGAGGTATTAATATGGACATTGTTGGTACAAATTTGTACCTTTTTTAAAAAGGTACCACCACAGTGACAGCTTGTGTACCTTTATTTCTGAGAGAGTAGTAAGCATAGTAGGTGTATTTCTGCACACACACTATAATCTTTAGTTTTACTGTATAGAACTCCATATAAAAGCCAGAAACTTTATTGCACAGGCCTATCTAAAGGGTTGATGACACATTTGACTTCCCTATACAATCAAAAACGCATGATTATATGCTGTCGTGGCTTTGCAATGACAAAATGTGGCTATAATGGAAGTCAATGTGGCTAAAAAGAGCCCCCAACATAACGAAAAGGTAGTAAATTTGAACAATCCACAAGGGTTAAACTCCCGAATTCAGATGAGCCGATTTGACATGTTACATGCACACTGAATGCCTGTAGTCTTATCTGTGCTTGAACCTAGAACTGGTCTGTCGGTCAGCAGCAGCAGTACACCTAATACTGCATTACCTGACCACTGCATCATCAGGCCTTCTAGGGTAAAGCATTGAGCCTGTTGCAAACCTAGAAGAGTTACTGCCGGGACTGACACCGCAGGTCACATAGCAGACCTCTCGTAAACATGCAGTGAGAGCCCACCGTAGATTACACACATGGTAAATAACATATAAACAGCCGTTTACTGCAACAGATGCTACAAGCTGATATTTTGTTAATTGTTTTAGTGACAATAAATTAGCAACTCTATATTTACACTGCAAAAAAAAATGTTTGTCTTGTTTCTAGTCCAAATATGTCTTGTTTTCAGAAGAAGTCTGAATTAAGTGAGATTTTTCCTTAAAACAAACAAAACAATCCGCCAATGAGGAAAGCAAAGCAATGTTGTTTCCACTTTGAAATAAGAATATTTTACTCACCCCATTGGCAGATTATTTTGCTTGTGGGAATATTCAATAAATATTATTGACGCTGTTCACATTTCTAAAGGTTTCATGCCAATCATGTTTATGACAGATTTATGACAAGTTTTGTTGTTTTGGTCATGTCAAGTTGTCACGACAAAGACTAAAAACAGACTGTGATGTATTTGTTTATGTCCAGTTGTCATAACAAACCATGTCATCTTTGCATTTAAAATGTCATGACTGAGCGAATACTTGTTAGAAATATGCATAAAATCTCATTCATATTATAAATATAATATTTCATGACAGTCTTATGAACACTCCTTCAAGTAAAGTGTTTCCATCTTTTATAATTTATGAATGTCTTTGCTTTTCACCTCTGATTAGTTTCTAAATAAATGTCATGAGTGATGTTTTATGTCAACGTTAACCCTTTTAACCCTTGTTCAACCAAAAAATGTCATTATAATGGGCAAAATCAGCCCCGAACATAACAAAAAGGGTATTCGATTTGCCCAGATTGTGTATTGTAGAATTTTTGTCAACATTTTAAAGCATTTTCCTAAAATATGTGTCAAAGTAAGATTTGTTGACAAAAAGCATTGCTTTTGGTGAAACACAGAGACACTTGTGGCCAAATAAGACTCGAAATCAGCCCAGAGTGCGAAAACATCCCCAAAAACACACAAGGGTTAAGAATGTGCACAACAGCACTCAAATGTTAGCGAGAAATAAATTGATATTTTTACAATTTAGGCACCGATTGATACAGAAGTCAATACTTTTGACAACCCAAATATATATATATATATATATATATATATATATATATATATATATAT
>CAIGQZ010032580.1:2787992-2802621 GCA_903798205.1 Danio tinwini | reverse complement strand
TTGTATTGTATTGTATTGTATTGTATTGTATTGTATTGTATTGTATTGTATTGTATTGTATTGTTGATGTATTGTATTGTGTTGTGTTGTGTTGTGTTGTGCTGTCTGTCTGCTGGACAGCAGGAGAGCACTGAACTATAACCTGCCGTCACACTGCAAAAAATGCTTTTCTTACTTAGATTTTTAGTCTTGTTTCTAGTCAAGATATCTAAAACTTTTTAAATCAAGAAGCATCTTAGAGGCAAACAAATTGTATTTTCTTGTTTTAAGCTAAGTTTATTTGTAAACTAATTTCGAGAGGATCACGTGCTTATGATTGCTTGCGGCCGGTCCAGCATTATTCAATTTATGATTCACCAATCAGACGATTCCTAAGCCACTATAAATACCCTAAGTTCCATATAACAGCCATCTTCGTTTTGAAGAATCCCCCCTTCCACCCCTACTCCTCCTTTCCTAGATGGGTGGCCTAGTGGTTAGCACTGTTGCCTCATAGCAAGTATGTCACTGGTTCTAGCCCTTACCAAGCCATGCAACGTTTCTGTGCGGAGTTTACACGTTCTCCCCGTGCTCACGTGGGTTTCCCCCGGGTTCTCCTATTTGCTTCCACCTTCCAAAAACATGCAACTTAAGTTAATTGACTAATCCAAATTGGCACCATAGACATGCTCCTAGTAAGTAGTTATCTCTTAAGAGTGATCACTATCTGTTAATTAGCTACTACAGCAGGGCAGTTCTCGAGATCTCAGGGCTCTCTCCCGGGACAGCATGCCAAACAAGCTTTATAATCAATCATCAGCTAAGTGTGAACTCTTGAAGCAATAATATGTCAAAATTAAGTAAGTTTTTCCTTAAAACAAGTAAAAAAAAATCTGGCAATAATCTTACATCAAAAGGAAAAACCTGATTATTTTACCCCATTGGCAGATTATTAAGCTTGTTCAAAGGAAAAACTCATTTAATTTTGATATATTATCGTTTAAAACGAGACTATGTTTTGCTTGTCTAGAAAATGCTTCTTGATTTAAGAACTTTGTGTTATTTGGACTTGAAACAAGACTAAAACTCTAAGTAAGAAATGCATGTTTTGCAGTGCAGACTCACAGAAACACTGACCGATTGTGCATTACTGGTAAAAGTGGGGGCACTATACTGACATTTTGAATGTCTCTTGTCAAAGTCTTATTTTTTACAATGTTTTCATAAATAAAGCTGCTTTTTATATTAACATTGAGTTGTTCTTTGCGTATCGAACTTTTTAAATATTGTAAACTAATTCACATAGAGTACTTAAAGGGATAGTTCACCCTAAAATAAAGATTTATCTACTTTTTTCTCAACTTTAGATGTTAGTACCAGTGTCTTAGTTTAAACGAGATCTATAAACCATTTTGAGGGATGTCAACAAAAACAATGGTCCCAACGTATTTCCTGTTTTATTTTTACATTTATTTCTATAGCTTCCGAGAATCCAAAATGAGCCACATTTGATAAATAATGAGAGCTGTTTTAACATTAAGTTATGATTGAATAGCCTCTGATTACAGTTATGAAATAGTTTGATAACAAGCAGGAAATGTTCATGGGCCAATGACATCTATAAGCAAGTGTGCTCCGAAACAGTGACATAATTTGCGTTTGTAAGATATAAGCATCTAAAGCTTGTAGTTTGTCACTTTAATCCAAATAGATCAATGATTTTTTTCCATATCACCTCATACTTTAGTTTCTCATCAAAGCTACTAAAATAATAATTGGTGTTTCAAATTGAGACAATGGGCTCTATGCACAGCTAGTGTTTTTCAGCCATTTATTATGTAATGTAATTCCAATATTATGGCCAAACGTCTTGTGCAGATCTGCAGTCTAGGTGCCGGAGGCTGGAGAACACTGGATGTCAGCGAAGACTCGGCTGTCTCCGGAGGTCACAGGAATCAGACGCATGCTCTCCACTCCATGACCACCACAGCAGCGGCTCAGGATACGGCCTGGTCCAAGACTGTGGAACCTTGGGATCATCTCTTCACAGGTCTTGGATTGCATCAGTGGCACTGCATAATCTCTGGGGGTCTCGGGATGTGTATCCCCAGGTGGAAATAGAAAATAAAGACAATAATTAGCATAGCTGCTGTTCATAGTGTATATAAACGAGATGCGTGGAGAACATTCATGCATCATACCTATGTGATGCATTGAGTGTATGCTTTACTAAAGAGAGAGATCTTTAATCTAGTTTTGAACTGGGAGAGTGTGTCTGAGCCTCGACCATTATCAGGAAGGCTATTCCAGAGTTTAGGAGCCATAAATGAGAAGGCTCGACCTCCTTTACTCGACTTTGCTATTCTAGGTAGGCTACTACCAGAAGCCCTGAGTTTTGAGATCTTAAAGAGCGGGTTGGAATGTAGCGAGACAGAAGGTTGATTAGATAAACAGGAGCTAGATTATTTAAAGCTTTATAGGTAAGAAGCAATGTTTAAAATCAATACAAAACTTAACAGGCAGCCAGTGTAAGGAGGATAAAATTGAGGTGATATGATCAAATTTTATAGACCTGGTAAGAACTCTGGCAGCTGCATTTTGTACTAGCTGAAGTTTAAATAAATTTAAGCATTCATTTAATTGTTAAAGGGTAAAAAGAGACAAAAAAAACATTAAAACGCAAGTGTCGTCATTAATAAATACTGGGGTAAAATTAATTTCCATACTTTATAGACATGGCGCGGAAAAATATAATTTAATGCAGTGCTTCGTGTTTGGTGTGATACCCACTTTATATTGTATCTCAGCCAGGCAAATTCACACATACAAAATAAATGTATTAAAGGGCCCCTATTTTACCCCTTTTTTAAGATGTATTATTAATATTATGGTTCTTCTGAGTGTGCCAGTTTAGGTTCAGTTCAAAACACAATTCAGATTTTTTTATTATGATGTGTTAAAAAGGGTCATTTTGGGGGCGTGTACACAGTTCGCTGTTTTAGGGGCGTGTTGCTTCACATGAAAATAGTTTGGACTTTCCCACACAACTTAACAAGGGGTGAAGCCAAGAGCTCCCTGCTTTGTGTATGGCAACAGACAGGCAGACAGAGAGAAGCAACATGAGTAAGAGGACCAGCATTCAGCTGTACATGTACGACTCGGCCACAGACGAAGCAGAGAGTACAAAATCATTTGTGTCTTTGTATAGTTTTACAGCCAACTGTGTGCTAGTTTAAAGCTCCGAGCTTGTAGCCTACACCACATGGGCATCACACACCGGATGCACTGCAACACAGCACGCGCATGACAGTTGAAAGTATCGCACACTTGCAGCACCGGTGTGTGTCCCCTGATGGAAACTTATGTTTAGAATTCAGAAATGCATGCCGCTGCGTGGCGCGACGCTGCTTGTCGCAGAGCAGCGCTTCTGGTGTACGACCTGCTTGAGGCTATAACTAAAGGGCGTCATACACCGGATGCGCCGCTCAGAGCCATGACACGACACACCAGACGTGCACATTCACATGTTATTTAAAATGAAACTATTCAGATAACGCTCTGTGGCGCGGCAGAAATATAAACAGTGTCCTGAGCAGGGCCAGCGCGTCCATAGAGGCCACCTAGGCGGCAGAGTAGTGAACAAACCCCCCAGTCCTCACTTTCATCCGCGATAACGCAAAATGCATGGCGCTGCGCATCGTTAGTTTGTTATTTCCAATGCAGGGACGCGCACGTGAGGCAACGCGCTCGCACTTTCCAGCTGCACCTAGTTAAGATAACAGGGAGCTTCTGTGACTGCGGGAAATGCAAACCGCTGAAGTTTAAGGAAGACACAATGAAAAGTACACATGTATTGGTCCAATTGGTCCACTATTTTAATGTTGTTAAATTGAAAAAAAAAGGACTGAGTGTGTTTATATCACCTCAATATGACGCTCTATACACTTTACCTACACATATGTCTGTCCAAACAGCTTGAAAAGTAGATTTTTCACTATAGGTGCCCTTTAAAGTTTCATCATCCTTACCACAAACTGTACAAAAAAAGTATTTATGAGGCAACAACCAAGCTTTTCCCCTGTCTACATTATTAATTAATCCAGCCCAATAAAATTTGCCAAGCAGAACAAAAATCAAATCTTAAACGCGGCGATTTTGTATGGGATGACAATTCACCGGAAGCCCTAGGGCTGGCTGACTGAAATCAAACATCCGTACGCATATAGCCCATTCACTATCGATTCATATTTTACGCGCATGCGCTGCTCGCTCAGTTTTATTCGGCTGACCCTACGGCTGTTGCTAAAAGGGATACAGCTGCGAACAGAAGTTAACTACAATTATTTATATTATTTATTAAATTGTCCATTGATTGATTTTTATCAACGTCTTTTCCAACAACAACCCAAAACTTGACTATCAAAGTTATGTAATAATTATACCAAGTATTATTTATAGCATTTATTATATGACCAATTAAATTCTATTTTATTAACGTATATCCCTACTCCAACTCTCACAGTAATGCGAAAATATTAATTATTGTTGTTAAGCATTGTGAATTGAATAATTTAAATTGGCCATCGTGTGTGTGCGTGAAGGCAAGAGTGTGTTTCCCAGTGTTGGGTTGCGGCTGAAAGGGCCTCCGCTGCGAAAAAAAATATGCTGGGTAAGTTGGCGTTTCATTCCGCTGTAGCGACCCTTGGTTAATGAAGACACTAAACAGAAAAGAAAATGAATGAATGTTAAGCAGTGTGTTATATTGACGTGAATATCCGCAGCTGTATCCCATGTAGACTTTACCCCGGAAGTAATTGGTTGGCATTAGCAACGTTTCGGCCGAGCCAGGCCTGAATGCAGAGATAGCAGGAGAAAGAGAAACAAACAGACAGGTTTGAAAAGCTCCATACACTCATTTATTTCATAAGCTGAGTGCTAGTCTGAATGCGTCGCGATGTATTCGCTTTATTTACACTCAGGTTTCTCGTAGAGTCCGCGTCAGATTCCTACTATGAACACAATGCTAACCGACTAGCTGCCAGCAACTCATAAACAATAACAAACACTGAGTTACTCAGTTACCTTGATTCAGATAATCCCTGTGCTCGGGGACACACAGCAGCAGGAGTGTGTGTTTGTGTGTACATTATCGACTGCTCAGTCTCTCAGATGGACATGCTACTCATGGGTTTAATTCATTGATGCTGCTGATCTGATCATGTCTACTAACGTTAATACCCTCTTGTCAGTTATCAGTATAATATTCTTATTCATTGGGGTAAAGTCGGTTTTATATTTGCACATTCAGACTTTCTACTTAATAATATAACTTCAGAAAAGTATTCCCTGTTAATTCTACATGAGGATATCATAATAGCAGCTAATGACTATCAAAGTACAACATGTACACAGTCAGTTAAATAGTGCTAATGTTGTTTTGAAGCCAAACTTGCATGCGGTTTCTGATTGAGGTAAAGTTGGGTTTATATATTCACGCATTCAGACTTTCTTCTTAATAATATAACTTCAGAAAAGTATTCTCTGTTAATTCTACATGAGGATTTTGTATATTATAATTGCATATTAGCAGCCAATGACTATCTACATACAGTATGGACAATGTTTTAATAGTGTTGTCATACTTGCATGCGATTTCAGACTGACTATTATAAATGTAGCATGGTAAACAGCAGTGTTGGGGAAAGTTACTTTTGAAAGTAATGCATTAATATTGAATTACTCCCCCAAAAAGTAACTAAATGTGTTAATGAGTTACTTTTTGTGGAAAGTAGTGTGTTATATTGTTGAGTTACATTGCGCTTCTTTTCCGTACCTGGCCGAGGTTTGATCTCTTTTAGGCAGGTGTTCTTTCACCTTTATTTATTGAGAAGCTCTGCATTTAACAGCCACTTATATAACCTACTAAATATAATCAAAACATTTTATTTTGAGAACTTTCTGAGCCCAGAGCCATACATGCTGTATATACAGATTAATAAATGTATGTAATGTGTTTAGACATGGGCCGATAACCGTTTTAAAGGTATACCATGGTTTGGAAAAGTCAAGGTTTTAAAACTGCTAAAATTATCTGCTATAGCTAAAGTTGGTTTTATATTTGCACATTCGTGCAGTGACGACTTGTGACACGCTCCCTATATTGTTTACCATGGTACTTTGAATATTCTGTCTGAAATCGCATGTAGGTATGACTTCAAAACAACATTAGCACTATTTAATTGACAGTGAGCGCATAAATTAAAAAAATGCGCATAAAAAATGGATGCGCAAAACTGAGTAGTATGCGCATAACTGAGTAAACTTTTTTCAATAAGATGCGCATAAACTATGATGGAAACACTTTTACCGCACAAACTCCAGTATGCGCAATAAAAAAAGGCCATGTTATTTTGTTATAAGAGATCATGTGATGATAAAATTCTGTGTAATTGAACAAACACAAAACAACAGTCTCCATCCGGAGCTCCTTCACGGGACTCCACGCTTGTAAACACTCACTGCATCACGCTCGCGCGGCTCTCACCTCCGCCCACACTCGTCAGCGATAGCAAGCCAACCAATCACAGAGCTTGCGATACGCGTTACATTTTTTGAGAGGTCACGGCCACGGCGAGGGCTGTGCGTCCATGCGTAGGCTGCGCCGTAGCATAAGCGTGCGCTTGACTCAGAAGTATAAATCAGCCTTAAGACGAGCGCCTCCATTGGAAATGACAAACTTACACCCTAAGCTTATTGGCGTGTATGCGCATGCTCAGCAGCAAAATTTTAATAAAACTATAGCGCTTCATACTATAACTATATACCGAATCTTTTTTTATCAATATCGACAATGGTGTACAGTCAATAAATATTGATACCGATTTTGTCGCTCAGCCCTAACTTGCATTACATTTTTTAAAAGTACCTCAAATAATATTACCTATTTTTAAAAGTAAAGCGTTACTTTTGAAAAGTAATATTATTACATAACATGCGTTACTTATAACACGTTACCTCCAACACTGGTAAACAATATAGGGATAGTGTTACAAGTTGTCACAGTTCAGAAATGAACAAATGTGCGAGCATAAAACCAACTTTACCTCAGTTTTTTATATTAAAATGCACAGTCATAACAGTTAATGTCTTTAGTCTGAATTAAATAATACTAAAGTGTTTTATTTGTTGTTGTTTTTTCCTGTAGAAAGCACACTGAAGAGCCTGCAAAGTTCCTTGTTGAGCCTCATATTGTGAGATTGTGAGGCAAGAGACTTTAACAGAATGACAAGGTAAAAGTTGCTTTTTGTTATGAAGACTAAAGAGTCGTTTTATTAAACTACAGCTAAGCAGAATCAGTTTAAAGGCAACCTATTATGCAAAAATCACTTTCATAAAGGGTTTAAACACAGTTGTGTGGCAACAATCTGTGAATATAACCAGCTTCTAAAGGTAAAAATGTATTAATTTTATTTGTTATAATCACACTTGATAAAAACAGTCTGCAGAATCACTTTGATTGACATTCTTGCTTTGTACATGTCATCAGAGGGGGAAAGTCCCGCCCACTAGTGACCATCTTTGTCTCCTTAGCATAGGACGTTAGTCTTGTTTTTGAATCTGCAACTAAGCTGACACACAGCAATTTGTAGGTCCGCAATACACACAAATATATCAAAACAAGCTTTTATTTTTTTGAGTGCAATTAATCAGGATTAATTTTTCCCCAGCATAAATTGTTAAATTTTTTCACTTTTACATTACACTTTAAAATATAAAGTGTTCTGATTAAAAAAAGCTAATTTGTTGATGTTTCCCCACATAAACGATGGCATAACACAACCTTCCACATAGATAAGTGTTTATCTGCTGTTCTAAAACATTAAGTTACAGTTATGAATATAATATATGTTGTGCTCCTAACAGTGCATCATTATAAATAATCTGTATTAGCCTTTTTAAGTTCTGCTTTAGTGTTTCATTGAGTGTAAAAGTCCGAATGTGTGAATATGAAACCGATTTTACATAAAACCAACCATCATTTTCAGCACCATTATGCTAGTTTTTAGTGTCACGTGATTTTTCAAAAATCATTTTATGAATGGATCATTAAATCCTTCAAAGCCAGGTTCATTCAAGTGTTGCTCTGAGAAGCGCAAATGTTGTGCTCTCTTTTTTTAAAAACAATTTTCATTGCTGAAAAATATCAGGTCGGCGTTTGATGACGAAAGCATGATGATGCGTGATTGGACGGGAGGTCAGGCGATGCTGTTTGCACATGCGCCGATTTTTATGGATTAAAGCTAATAATATTGTAAATAATGTTCAATTATTTACATGGAACGATCGTTTCGCTTCACAAGACCTTAGTGTGTTATAAAGAGCCACGACTGTTGATTTGGACTTGTTTCTCTATGTTTTTTTTTTTATCTAAAAAACCTGTCCCCATTCACTGCCATTAAATGAATCCCCCAGGACCCTGGAAATTTACATTTTTAAGTACTAGGGATGGGAGAAATTAAGCTTTTTAGTACACTACCTGCCAAAATCTTGTCACCTATCCAAGTTTTAGGAACAACAAATAATAACTTGACTTCTAGTTGATCATTTGGTGTCAGAAATGGCTTATATGAAAGGCAAAGGCCTCTAAATTACGCTTATATTACCAAAATAAAATAGGATTTGTAATTATTTCATTAAAACAGTAAGGTCTGACTTTGCTTAGACAAAAGTCTCGTCACTATACAGAAATAATTTCCAGTATAGAATATAAAGTCATGCTGCAGTGGAAACAGAATGAATATTGTGTCTGACTCCATCATGAACTTGGAGGACTGCATCCATACATCTCTGAAGGACTCAAATCACTTATTAATAAAGTCATCTGGAATGGCGAAGAAAGCGTTCTTGCAGGACTCCCAGAGTTTATCAAGATCCTTTGGGTTCATCTTAAACGCCTCCTTTATCTTACTCCAGACATGCTCAATAATGGTGAATGGGCTGGCCAATCCTGGAGCACCTTGACCTTCTTTGTTTTCAGGAGCTTTGATGTGGAGGCTGAAGTATGAGAAGGAGCGCTACCCTGCTGTAGAATTCGCCCTCTCCTGTGGTTTGTAATGTAACGGGCAAAACAAATGTCTTGATACCCCAGGCTGCTGATGCTGCCATCCACTCTGCAGATCTCTCGCACACCACCATACTGAATGTAACCCCAAACCATGATTTCTCCTTCACCAAACTTGACTGATTTCTGTGAGAATCTTGGGTCATGTTGGTTCCAGTAGGTCTTCTGCAGTATTTGTGATGATTAGGATGCAGTTCAACACATTATTCATCAGAAAAAGACCTTCTGCCACTTTTCCAAATGATCCAATGATAATCCAAATTATCAACTAGAAGTCAGGTAGTGTATTTTGAAATATCTTTGCGAAGCAGTTGGATCAATTGTTTTGAAGGGACTCTTGCTGGTAAAAACTGTTAAAACAATTAAATCAATTAAAATGGGCTTTTTAAAACACATTGCAAATGATAAATTGAAACTAAAACCTTATAATTGTACTTGGCTTATTTAAGAGTCTGCATAATATGCATTATTTTATGAATTTTCAAGGTATGCACTGCAAAACCTCCTTGTCTAGTCAAGAGTTACAATCTTATTTTTAGCAAGAAAATTGTATTAAAGTTTTTTTAGTTAATGAAGCGAGTTATTCAGTGGTATGTGTCTCTCTTCCAGCTCCTCGACACCTAGAATGCACACATACAAGAGGACGTCCAGCCCTCGGTCACCGACGAACACAGGAGAGCTTTTCACTCCAGCGCATGAAGAAAATGTGCGCTTCATCCATGACAGTAAGACTGACGTGCATGGCTTGATAACTGTGCACAATTTCACCTACTCAAAGACAATGTGTATTTTTTAGACAGTTTAAAGCAAAAAATATTCCTCAACGTTTATGACTAATTGTGAGGTGTCTTCTCATACTAAAACATTCGATTAATTTTTAGCGCTCTTTTTACAAAGAAGATTGATTCAAAGCATCTTAAAGTTCTAGTAAGTTGAGACAGCTTCGGCCCAGTTTTCACGTATGAAGTTCAGTTGAGTGCAGGGCTTGACATTAACTTTTTTGATCACCAGCCACTGTGGCTAGTAGATTTCCAACATTACTAGCCACTCTGCATTTTCACTAGCCACAATTTTATTGTTGTGAAAATATATTTTACATGCATAAATTTGACTTTTGTCAAATTGTGGTTTCATAGTGTCGCATTGCAATTCGTTTTTATTTCACAGGACTTCGAATAGCTCAACACAAAGGATTTACCAAATTTATCTCTGACCACACCAAAAATAATTATTTCTTAGCCACAAATATTAAATAATATGTCAAAACATGCTAAATATAGCTGTATACATGCTCTTTTTATTGAACAAAATCTTTCTTAAGAAAACAATTACATTAAAAAAAATTATTACCATGTATCTAAAACTGCACAGTAGCCGAGTCTGTCCAGGTTAACGGTCTCTCACTAGTTAACTACACATACATGGGGAGTTATTCTCCTATTAAAGCAATGTTATTGTAACAATGATAATTAAACAATATTAACAAAAATAACTGTAAGCAAATGAAAGCGGGTGAAAAACATACCGTGAGATATTGGAAGGATGATCACGCGCACATGGGTAACATTAGGCCCATAATCTGTTCTGTTCAAAGAATAGTTCAAAGAAAACCGGCAACCGCTGCTGCTTACAAAGGCATATTTTAAAAACATCCAGAGCTTTTGGAAGCCGCAGGACTGTGTGTGCACGAGCATCACTTTTTGTTCAGTTTATTTCAAAGAGAACCGATCGCAGCAGTTGCGTTTTCAGGCACGGTTGCTTCGCACCAGGAAACGGGAGAGCGCATGCCTTTTAAACAGTCGCGCGCATCACATCATCTGTGCGCGCTAGTGATCATCCTCTCATTCAGTATTCACCTGCTTTCTTTTGCTTGCGTGAACAAAATTTTTGTCAGTCATGCTGTTTCTCGATTCTAAAATGACATTTGCATGAATATTGGGCTATTCTTATTGTCGAACCCTGCTTTTAAGATAACTATAATTTAAAAATGATCTTTAAAACAGCCAAAGTGGCTAGTGAGAGTGTCTGTCTAACCCGCCACGGCTGAAATCTGCCCGCATTTGGCAGGTTGGCAGGTGTTAATGTAAAGCCCTGGTTGAGTGTAAGATTAATGTCAATGCTGAAAGCACAAACACTGAAGAGCAAATCCACCAATGCGCAGCTCCACCAAGTCCCAAACCAAGCAAGCCAGTGGCGAGAAACCAACTTCGCCAATTGACGAAAGTGAACTAACATAAGCGTAGATGCCATTCACATTATAATGTCTTTTTGGGAAATGTTGCTGGCTCCGGATTTGGATTTTGAAACAGTCAAATCATCACATACTAGCTTGATTTTCACTTCAGGCAGTATTTGATGTACAATTTTATATAAATAACGCATGTTGTTTGTGTTATATAATGTATGACCAGTTTTTTTTTTTTTATGAAAAATGGATTTAGTGGTGTCATTATAGATGTAGTAGTCTATTTCTAGTAGATTGCTTATACGGACTGATTGTTTTTGACTGTTTTCAAGAGGGTTCGGGTTAGGACTGTAATTTAAAATCACCATTAAACATAAATGAAATTAGTCTAAAGTATAATTGCTATATCTGATCATACACCAACAGTCTAAACAATGAAAATGAAAATTTAGTCATCATTTACTCACCCTTAACTAGTTTCAAACCTGTTTGAGTTTTTCTTCTAAACAAAAGAAGATATACTGAAGAAAGCTGAAAATGTTTAACCATTGACTTGCATAGTTTCCTACTATGCAAGTCAATGGTTTCAAGTTTCTTCAAAATATCTTCTTTAACGTTCAACAGGAGAACACATCTTATGAATGTTTGGAATCACTGAAGGGAGAGTAAATAGTACATTTTCATTTTTGTGTGAACTATCCCTTTAAGACTCTGGATTTCAACCTGAATGTTGTTGTAATGGTTTCTTTTTTGCTTTTCAGCTTGGCTTTGTGTTTTAAGAGACATTAAATCCCCACAAAATATTGAACGAAATGAACGTGGACCACAGGAATATGTGGAGAAAAACCCAAATCCCAACCTACATTGTAAGTTTATTTTCATGTTAACATTTTTTCAAGGCAGGAGAGCAGTACACGCTGTAAAATATATCTGTAAATGCATATCTGTAAAAGCAGTTTTACGTATTTTGTGATCCATGCTTTTATTTTCCCCTTTTTATTTTTGGCTTTTTAATTGCATTATGTGAGCTTGTTCTTTCTTTAAAAAAGTTTTAACCTTGAAAAGTTTGAAAGAGTGACTTTTATAGACATTTCTAATAGTTTGAAGTGATATATTATCTGGGATGGTGTTGTATATTGCACTACAAAAACCTTATAATAAACAGCCAGTACATTTCCTGTTATTATACAGACTTATTTCTCTATATATCATTTCTTATATTTTTCCAAACTACTAAAATGTCAATAAAAGTGACTTTTTTAAAAGGTATTGTTGAATTTTCAACATCGAAAGTCAACAGAGCAAAGATCAACATCCCATAATGCAATTCACATCCTTTAATCAACAGAAAACACTTGTAGACCACCAAATACAGAAACTGTTTATTAACTGATATTTTAAGCTCTGAAAGTAAAAGCTGCATTTGTTTTCTTTGTAAGGATTTTTTTACACTAAGTGATAAACCTTTAACACAGACTTATTGGTGATTTGTCTGAAAAACTACATTACCCATGATGCTGTTCAGAAAATTGCACTAATCAGAGTCACAGTATAAATACAGAGAGATAGGAAAAATTTAGAGACCACTTGAAAATGATCCGTTTCTCTGCATTTTCTGTATTTATTATGGGTTTGAGTAAGTGGTAAACATTTCTTTAAATCTCTTCTATTTGAATTAGAGGGATTTCATTTTAATTTGGAAATAAATGTTGGTTAGAATAGCTTTTTTTGTAATTGATAATCATTATTGTTTCACCAAATACTGATTTCTGATATTGCAGTGTCTAAAAATTAATAAATATATTTTTTTAATTCTGTAAAAAGAGAAAAATAATATAAAAAATATATAGCGTTTTATTCGTTTACAAAAAAACATTTTGTTTTTGAGAGAGTGTGTTAAACACAAATCAATTTAACCCTGTACAGTTTTGAATTGTTTCGCACATATCTGTACAACCAAAATCGAAGTGTAATTTAGCCTATAATGAAAATAATCACTGTTCATATAAAATATTTAGAATTCCAAATAAAATATATAGCTTACATTTCTATATATAATAATATTAATTCTATAAAATGTATCTTATCTTGATGATTTAGCCGATATAATCTAGTTAAATTAGCATATAGCATTGGGATTAGAGGATATATCCATGTAGCAGAGACGCATTGATATAACCAAATGTAAATACAAACTTTTTTCAGAAATCAGATAGCTATCCGATCAGAAAAAAAGTGACAAACTGTAATCTTACCAGAAAACATAACTGTTTTATGTGTTGTCAGTTTAGTGGCTAATTCGTACAAATTCATGCTAGTTCAGTCGTATGAAAATGTTGGGTTTTTTTTTTTTTTTTTTAATGTAGGCGTGGCAGTAAACCACACCCCTAAACCCAGTCATCATTGGGAGATGAACAAATTGTAACAAATTGTATGAATGAGATTGTACAAATTCATTTGAATTAAATGCTAATCAAGAAGTTATGAGTTGCTGTGAGATAGCGTTGTAATGCTCAGCCTGATCTTATGAGTAAATGTAACTATCTTACGTTTTGTCAGTTCACTGGATAATTTGTACAAATTCATACAAATTCTGTCATACGAAAATGTACGATTTTTAAAAGGAGGTGTGGCACCAAACCCTACTGCTAAACCCAACCGTCACTGGGGGAAAAGCAAATCGTACGAAATTGTACGAATGAGGTCGTAAGACTTAATTTCAATTTGCCGCTAAATCAAAAAGCTACGAATTGCCGTTAGATATTGTTGAAATGCCCAGCCTGATCTTATGAGGAAACATTACTATTTTACATTTTGTCAGTTTAGTGGATAATTCCTTTGAATTTATATGAATTCATTCGTATGTTTTTTAAAAGGTGGCGTGGCACCAAACCTCACCGCTTAACACAACCATCATTGGTGGATAAGCAAATCATACTAAATTGTACAAATGAGATCATACAAATTCACACAATTTTGCTGCTAAATCAAAAAGTTACGAATAGCCATGAGATAGCGTTGCGATGCCCAGCCTGATCTCACAAGGAAGCGTAACTATTTTACGTTTTGTCAATTTAGTGGCTAATTCATACAAGTGCAGTCATATGAAAATGTACGATTTTTAAAAGGAGGCGTGGCATTAAAACCCACCCCTAAACCCAACCGTCATTGGGGGATGAGCAAATCATACTGAATTGTACGAATGAGATTGTATGAATTCATGCAAATTTGCAGCTAAATCAAAAAGTTACGAATAGCCATGAGATAGCCTTGCAATGCCCAGCCTGATCTCACAAGGAAGCGTAACTATTTTATGTTTTGTCAGTTTAGTGGCTAATTCATAC
>CAIGQZ010032580.1:2745162-2784072 GCA_903798205.1 Danio tinwini | reverse complement strand
ATATATTTATTTATTTATTTATTTATTTATTTTTATTTTATTTTTTTTATTTTTTTGCCACAGGACATCACTAGTCCTTCACACTATGATCTTGATGATCTTTTCTTCAGTCTCTTCCACAGAGTTTTATTCAGGTGTAGGTCAGGGCTGTGGGCAGCCATTTCAACATTTTCAGCTTTGATTAAATGTTATTCAAATATTCTTGTTTTTATTCTTTTGTTTGTTTGTTTTGCCAAAGCACATTACTAGTTCTTCACACTGTGATCTTGATAATCTTTTCTTCAGTGTCTTCCACAGAGTTTCATTCAGGTATAGGTCAGGGCTGTGGGCTGCCATTTCAATGTTTTCAGCTTTGATTAACTGCTTCGATGAAATGTTATTTAAATATTATTGTTTTTGTTCTTTTTTTGTTTGTTTTGCCACAGGACAGCACTAGTCCCTCACACTGTGATCTTAATAATCTTTTCTTCAGTCTCTTCCAAAGAGTTTCATTCAGGTTTAGGACAGGGCTGTGGGCAGCCATTTCATAGTTATCAGCTTCGAAGAACTGCTTTGATTTTAATGTTATTCAAATATTCTTGAGCTCTCTGATTTCATCGAAAATATCTTAATTTGTGTCTGAAGATGAATAAAGGTCTCAGGGGTTTAGAACAACATGAAGGAAAGTAATCCCCTGAGACCTAAGTGAATATTACAGATTAAAATAGTTAAACCTGAAACTAAGGGTAAATAGTAGAAAGGGCATATAGTTGTAATGAACACTTGAACACATCTCGTTAAAAAGAAAGAGCAGATTTCAATGTTCTTGATAAAAAAAAAAAAATCAGTTACATTAAAGGGATAATTCGCACAAAATGAAAATTTACTCACTCTCAATTGGTTATAAACATTTAATGATTTTTTTCTTCTGTTGAACATGAAGATAGTTTGAAGAAAGCTGAAAACTTGTAACCAACAACTTTCATAGTAGGTTTCCAGCTTTCTCAAAATATCTTGTGTTTAACAGAAACTCAAAGAAAACGGGGTTGAAACAAGTGGAGGGGACTAAATGATGTCAAAATAAATATTTTGAGTGAACTACCCCTTTAAAAAGGGCTATTCCTATTCATTAAATCTTTAGTTGGAGCCATAGACCACTAGCTAGCATGTTTGAATTTTGATAAAAAAATAGAAATAAGACAATATGCATGTCTTTTCCACAGAGTTTCATTCAGGTTTAGGTCAGGGCTGTGGGCTGCCATTTCAATGTTTTCAGCTTCAATTAAATGTTATTCAAATATTCTTGTTTTTATTATTTTGTTTGTTTGTTTTGCCACAGGACATCACTAGTTCCTCACACTGATATTAATTATCTTGTCTTTAGTCTCTTCCACAGAGCTAGCATGTTTGAAGTTTAAGAAAATAAAATAAAAAAGACAATATGTAAACAACGTTTTAGAAAATCACAACACCTAGAATTGCAAGAACATATGCAAAAATTTACTTTGCGGCCCAACATCTCCCATTTCAAGGCTGATTTAAAGGTTTTTTGAAACTTAAAGGACTTTCAAATCGAAAAGCAGCTAGAACTGCGAATATACTCTTAAAACTAAACTCTTTTTCTATATGTATACCCTTCTCGTTTTCATTTCTTTCTAAATTTTATATACATATAGTTTTATTTTTCTGCTATAATGTGTATATCTTAATTGTAAGCTTTTATATACATTTGACGGTAAAATCTTCAGCATATATTATAAAAATAATAACTTCGCTGATTTCAGTCATTTCAACCGGAAGTTGTCGACTCTCCAAACCTACGTCATCAACTCGCCGCTATAAACCTGGCTCCGGCGGCAGTTCGTTATTTCCTCTCGTGCGAGTGAGCGGTAGTGCAGTTCCAGCGTAGTACCCCATCCGTGTTGGTTTAGAGTTTTAGCTAACTGCAGTGTTTAGCGTTAACAAAGGCCAGACAATGGCAGACAAGATGGATATGTCCTTAGACGACATCATCAAGCAAAACAGGCAGCGCGGGGGTGGAGGCGGCCGCGGCGGGAGAGGAGGCCGCGGGGGGCGCGGAGCCACAGCCGGCGGCGGCCGCGGAGGAGGAGGCGGCGCCAGCGGGCGGCTCGGAAATACAGGCGGAGGCTTTGGAGGCCGCGGCGGGGGTTCGGGCCCCATGAGGAACCGCCAGAACCTGAGCCGCGGAAGAAGCAGACCGACACCGTACAGCAGGGTAGGAGAAAGCGGAGAAAATCATGGGCACATCCACATGCCTGGGTGAAGTCCAGTTTTTTGTCTTTCTAGGCTGCCAGAAAACATGGCGGCTAGCTCGCTGTTCGTGCCCCTGGAGCTCTCCTCCGGGAGGGTAGATCGGGGAAGCTCGGTAGATATATATTGTGCTTAATGTGTTCTCTCCCTAAGCCCATTGTCTCGCCATGATCTTCAAACATCCCCGGGCGGCTTTGTGGATCTCCGGTCCCTCGACGCCATTTTGGAGATGCTCCCGTTCAGCGTAACGTTACGCTTTCTTTGTTTTCGACAACATCCAGCGCTCTCGTCTCTTCACGTGGTCTACTTTGGCTGTTGGGAAGATCCCCTCAACCTATACATGTTTTTGTGCTTTTCACCCACTTTTGGTCCTCGCTGGAGTCTGGCTTTTGTTTAGGAGAGGTTTTCATGGTCGAAATATCTTTGAAAGCAGAAAGATAGTTACGTAATGTCGGAGCCAAACAGGATTAACAGACTTTTTCGACATCTTTGTCCTCCACTGAAGGTGAAATGCGATGAAAGTGAAGATGCTCCTCTTCTAATTATTAATCTGAGCTTAGTGAGGGCTTTATTTATATAAGCGCGTCAAAATGGCGTGGCTTCAAAATGGACGCTCCAAAGAGGCTTCAGATGCCGACCAGCCATGGACATTTTTTTTTGATCGCCTTGCGATATTTTTGGACTTTTAATGAGCTCCTCTTCGGCGGGGAACCAGAGGACACCCAGATCCAGCCATGGAGGCCTTCTGGAGTCGTGTGGAGTGAACGGCAAGAGACTCTTGGGTTAATGGTGGCCTGTTCACTGGCTGCCAGGAGGGAGGGAGAGCACTGGGGGATTTTGCTGTTAGCAGTAGTAGCACACAACGCCTTTACTCACTTAAACATGCTGGGTTTTTTAGGCTTCTAAATTAACCCTCTGGTTTTTACATTTTTATTTCGAGGTCACTTAAGTCAAACAACTAATTATACAGTGCTTAAGCTTCAGTAATGCTGTTTTGCGTTTTGAGGGGTTCACTGTGCGCCATTTTCACCTGAAACTTAGTCTTTATTTTATATGAAACCAATTTGGGAAAGTAGTTCATTTGCAAAAAAAAAAACAACGTACAAGCACTAAGTAGAGCTGTGTATTTACATAGTTTTTTCTCTTTTAAACCGTTTAACATTGCAGTTTTGCTTTTATACATAAATACATTTATAATTGACTATTTAGATTTTACCCCTTAACTAAAATGAGCATTAAGCCCCACCCCCTCACATTACTGTTGTGTTAAGAATCTGTCACATTTCACAATTTACTTATTTTACTTGCTAAATGCGAAACCCAATAGGTTTTATTAAATGGAGTATATAACTTGTTGAATGTTGCTGATCTTTAGATTTTACAATCAAAAGTTGTCCTTTCTGGTTTTTAACACACTGTGATGGTCATTTTGAATTCAGAGATCAAATAATTTGTTAATATTTTATTATATTGACATTGCGCGCATGCACAAACCACCAATTTAACATTCTGATAAGGTTTCCAGGCAAATTTTACGATCTTAAAATCCACCAGAGGATTAAGTACGTGTCCATGACTGAATTGCGAGATCCATGTAATCTGAAGCGACGCCATTTCGGCAGCTGGCATTGTAGTTCCACTCCTGTCCTGCATTGGTTTGCTTGTTTGTAGTGATGGGGTGGGCAGGGATTGCTGGAGGTGGCGGTGAGCGCGCTGGGCATCCCAGGCCTTGTTGAAGCGGAGCCCCTGCTTGCCCCAACACCCAGCCGAGTGGACTGTCAGTGACAGACTGGGGACCCGAAGTCAGCAGGTGCGTTCTCTCTCGTCTGTTGCAGCCCAAGCAGCTCCCTGACAAGTGGCAGCATGACCTGTTCGACAACGGCTACAGCTCCAATGCTGGCGGCGGTGGTGGCGGCAGCGGAGGAGCGGGTGTGGAGACTGGAGGAAAACTACTTGTGTCCAATCTCGACTTCGGAGTCTCCGACGCAGACATTCAGGTAGAGTCAGCTGAAGTTAAGCACACACACGTATGCACTATGTTCTTGTGCCAGTCACAATCAATCTGGTCCGTCAACTTAAGCCTGGTTTATACTTCTGCATCAAGTGATCGCCGTAACCCACGGCGTATGCCTTGTGCGTAGCCGTGCATTTATACTTCTGCGCGCTGTTTCTGTTTTTTTCTGCAATACACTTCCAAAACGCTAGCTGGCAGTAGGTGTTTGTTTCTCTGTGTTGAATTTCTTCGCTGGTGTTCTGTTTTTTCTGAACACTTCCTTAATGTACAAAGTGGCTCAAACTCGCTCATTTTGAGGCAAGAACCCGCAGACGTGCAGCAACTATAATTATAAGGCAAGCACAAAACAACAGTCTCCATCCAGAGCTCCTTCACGGGACTCCACACTTGTAAACACTCACTGCATTGGGCGCACGGCTCTCACCTTCGCCCACACTCGTCAGCAATAATGACGGTTACGGCGAGGGGCTATGCGTCCACTGCGTCGTAGCATACGCGTGCGCTTAACGCAGAAGTATAAATCGGCCTTTATTCCACAACACATGGAACACCTCAGTTTTTGGTCATGGTAATATCTTGCCCATACATTAAAACCGATGTCAGCAACATTTTGCACTGATTGCACAGCCTCTTTAATATAGATTGGATAAGAAGGCAGTGTCAATATGGTTAAAACGTTATAGTGTTTACTAAATTTACTGTAATGAATTTTCATGCGAGTTCCTAACAACTTAAAATAGATCTCGTAGAGGATGTGGCCTGTACAGTGTCCTCACCTAAACAGGTTTATTTTTTCCTTGGTACCTTGCACTGTTTAACACTTTATTTATTTGTTTAGGGTGTTATAACATGGTTATTTCAATGACTAATTATTAATTACAATAAACACTAAGATTACTTTATGATGCTACATGAGGCATACATGTACTAGCTACACGAAATTTAGTTGTCATGCAATTAAAATAAAACAAATAAATAAAGTAGGGCTGCTCAATAGATAATTTCAGCATTGATATGGCAGTGTGTCCATAGTAGTCACATTGCAGGATGTCCAACATTGAGTTGGGATTATAGTTAGTTGAGAATGCTTAAGATTTGTGGAGTCATTGCAATGTAAAACCATAACAGAGTGAAACTTTGTAATTTGTGTGCTTTTAAAGGCAATTTAAGGGTGTTTAAAAACATTCAAACTCACAACTTTTTTACAACTTTTTAAGTTATTTTACTCTATTACCACAATGAAGGCTATACAGTGTTTTACATTTCAATTTCTGTACCTAAATACGGTCTGACTGAACTATTTCTTTAATTTTTAAAATGAGTTCTTGTACTAATAATCTACAACAGATCCACCAAATTTATTCAAATTTAGATACGGTTTCTATTTCTGCAATGCTGCGTCTGAATATCATAAACTATAACAAAAGTGATCATCTCAAATGCTGATTGTGCTTTTTATTCAGTTGGAAAATGCTGCTTATGTGAGTTTATATAACATTAACAGGGTGTCCGAAGGGTCTTAAAGTATTAAGTTGATCAATGTAGAGAATTTTAAGGCCCGTAAGTATTAAAGTCTTAAATGCTATTTTGCAAGCTATTAAATTTTATATAATTTTTGATTATGCAATGTATTGTATGCTAAAGTTTGCCTGAATTAAATTCGCGACTATCAGGATGCTGTGTAGTTTATGAAATCCTACTGGATTTGACATCATGCTGCTTTGTTTACTGAAGTAACCAAAACAACACCATTATTCCTGCAGTTCTATATTTGCCAACCTGCTGAATTAGCCAGATTTTAAGATTTTTATTCAGTACATGAATGTTTTGGATTAGTTTCTTACATTTTTATATTTAGTAAATCTACTGTAAGTTAATCTTGCCAGTGTCTCCGGTTGAAACCTAAAGTCTTTATAAGGTCTTAATGTATGGAAAGAATCCTAAAAAGGTCTTTTTAAAGGTATTGAATTTTACTCTGATTCTTGTATATACTATGATTAAGTGAATTTTATTTATTTTTTTTAAATCATATGTAGAGTTTACGCCTGATCTTGAAAACTAACTAGCAAACATGTAGTTTGAAAATGAACATTCGTACATAAGTCACTCAATATGTACTTCTATCATATTAAAGGTTTAATATATGTTAGATTCTAGCTATTTTGTTGGGAGCGCAGTGCACTATTCTGGTGTTTAATTTTCTGTCGCATCAAATTCATCATCGCTGAAATCGTATGTGTAGTTCGGACACTGAAACCAATCTTAAAGGAATTAAATTGACCTGTTCTGTCATTTACTCCATTCCAAATTGGTTTGAGTTGCTTGCTTCTGTTGAACGCAAAGGAAGATAATCTGAAGAATGCTGGAAACTTACTAGCCATGGCCTTCTATAGTGTTTTTATTTTTCTTTTCTGTTATTTGTCAACGGTTTCCAACATTCTTAAAAGTGTGTGGAGCGGTAAATTTAAGTTTAATTTTGAGGTGGTGTATTCTCTCTTTAAAAGGTCATATGGCTGATGTTTTGTTTGGTTTTTTTTTTTTTTTTTTACAGGAACTCTTTGCAGAATTTGGCACTTTGAAGAAAGCAGCAGTACATTACGATCGCTCAGGACGCAGCCTCGGTACTGCGGATGTTCACTTTGAGAGGAAAGCAGACGCCCTGAAAGCCATGAAACAGTACAACGGTGTTCCCCTTGATGGTACGTTTGCGTCCCAAACACGCACAAAGGCATGAAAAGCTTCTTAAATATCTATACTTCACCAAAACATTTACTTTTGCTCACGCAAGTGGTTACTAAGCTTGTTTTTCTATTAATTAATTTTATATATTTTTTTTTTGATATTCTGAAGACCATTGACTTCCATAATAGGAAAAACAAATGGTATGCAAGTCAGTGGTTGCAGGTTTTCAATCTTGTTGAACTAGGGCTGCACAATATATAGTTTCAGGATCAATATCGCAATGTTTGAATCTGCAATCAAGCAAACTCAAGTGAATTTAAACCATTTGGTCACAGAAAATGATCAAATTTGTCACTTTAACAAAGATGAGTTGTTTAAATATTTAAGCAATGAAGACTGTATTGTTTAATAATTGAATTTCTGTACTGCATTTATTTATTTATATGTATGTATGTATGTAGATAGATAGATAGATAGATATCATAGTTTATGATGCTTTAATTTTGTTCTCTGTGTGTGTTTGTACACTATGCAGATGCACTCCAGTAGAAACTCAACCCAATGAATGTAAATTATGAATTTTCAAATCTTGTAAAATTATATTAATGTGGCAGAAAAACTAATGTTGCACCGTCAGTTTTCCCCAATATTGTGCAGCTCTTTTCAATAGAAGTTAAAACCACAGTGCGAGTAAATGACAGTTCATTTATGGGTGAACAGTCTGCTCAAACCGCTAATGTATGAGTCTAGCTGCGGGTCTGATTCGTTAACTGTTTTTTTTTTTGTTTGTTTGTTTGTTTTTTTAAGGTCGGCCAATGAACATTCAGCTTGTAACGTCACAGATTGATGCACAGAGGCGGACTCCGATGCAGGGGTGAGTTAAAGTCATCTGATGAAAGGAAATGAAGACTTGATCATGCCAATTTACAGAAAATTCCTTTTATGTATAGCTACCCAATCTGGCCATTAACACCCATACAGTCACTAATAACCCATCTCAACTTTATTTTATTCGAAAATAGCATTTATTACTTGGAGTAACATTTGCTTTAAAAGTTCTTCGTACTTTGCTTAAATGATCTAAGATGATTTGGCAGATCCTGCATCTTTTAATCTTGATAACTGATCTCTGGCTAATTTGGTTCAAGTTCATAAAAAATATCTGGACAAACTGATCTGAGAACGCTGCGCATGTTGTAAAGGACAGATCTATCGTTCCACAAAATCGTGATCCGCAATGCAACGATTGGCTGACGGAACAGCAGCGTAATGACATCATCTGATTAATGTTCAATTTTCCATGTGAGCTAAATTTGTAGTAAATGATGCATTATAACATTTCCAAATTTGTTGTGGGCTGCAGGCTTTACACTTTCATGTGTCGAGTATTTAGCAATTTATTTTTACTTTGAGCAGATTCTTTATTATAGTAGCCTATTCATGTTTCTTAATCGGCGTAAGGAAAAACTGGCTTTTTAAATTTTCCATCAAAAAAGCATTTTAATATTGTTAAAGGTCTGCAACTTTTGTGAAGCGTCAAGTCACCATTATATTAGCTGTCAAAATGCGTCCATGACTGCATAAATTATTCAATTTTATTCAAATTATTAGTAGAATATTGGGCATTTCTGTTATCGTACACATTGTTCTAAAGCTGGTACCTTAAATAGTTCACGTTTGTATCTACAAAGTCCATATTAATGAACTCCTGGAGAAAACACCCTGTGATTGTCTTTGTATCATTTCCGAGTGCAGATTGCATAAGAATTGACAGTAAGAACAAACATAGAAGCGTTGTCTGACAAGCAGCACCTAATGTTTTAAAGAGTTTAAAACGCCAAATGGGATTAATTTATACCCCATTTCGAAAGTAAAACATGTTCTAATAGGTAGTACAGTGTGGGTGAAAGGTGGGCAGTGTTTCAATGTGATCCGGTTATGTTGTGGTTCTGTGACTGCTAGTGTTGGTTGCTGTATGGTTAACAATTATGACCATCAAAGTAACTAGCTTCATTTAGATTTAAATCGATTACAAATAAATGAAATAAAAACAGGCCCAAAATCTTACATTTTAAGATAAATTTTTGTTTTGTTTTTGGGTGGGTTTTGGACTGCTTTTGAACTGGAAAAAGCCCACTATATCTGGCAACACTGGTGGTAGCTTGGCAACAGAGCCACAACGTCAACACACCAGGGCTCAAAATTGCAACCACTTTGGTCTCATATGCCCCTGAAATTTTATCTATGCAATCTCATAATATATTTGGAAGCATTTGTGCGACTGCATATAATGGTTTTAGTGCGACACAACACTATATATATATTTATTTATTTATTTATCTAAAAACATGCTGAATCGCTCTTCCCTGACACTTTATTGGTTCATATTAGCTGCCAATCACTCAAGGCTATCCGCAGTCAGATGACGGGGAGCTTTTTTTTGACCGCGGGAAATGCAAACGGCTAAAGAGTGAAAAGTACACCATTTTGCTAACCCCACTTAGTTACAAATAATGGTGCTGATGACAGTGATCATGTGGTCAGTGTTCATCTGCCAGCTGAGATCAATAGAGTGTTTTCAAAGAAGGTGCACGAATCTCAATGCGTTGCATTCACTGTGTGTTCAGTGCAAATGTCCGCTAAATGTAAAATCTAAATCTGTACACTTAATCACCAAAAAAGCTTATCTTTACTATAGAACAGATAAAGAACGATATTGTGCCGGTGGTCATCGCAAGAATCCTGCTCTGCCCCACTCATATATTGGGCTGGCTGACTCGCCTGCATTTCCACAAACACAGAAAAATTTTAATCGGTCCATAACGAGACTGAGCATTTAAAATAACACAAACCAAAACCTTTAAAGTGGTAGAAGTGAAACTTTCTTTTGTTTTGTCTATCTTGTCACTGAATAAGGTTCAGTGCTCAGCCGTCAGAAAGAGCGTGATGTCACTTGCGTGATGACGTACATCACAGACATGCTGCCAGCGCACAGCAGTTGGTTAAGCTCTGTGCAGAAAGTTTTAGCTACAAAATGAGTGCCCTAAAGCAGGGCCGGAGCAAGCTGAACTGTCGCTTAGGGCGAACGGCAATTACGCCACCCTCAACCCGAAAGTTAAGTGACCGGTTTGTGGATGAAAGAGAGGAACAGGGGGGTTCGCGAACGCCACCCTCACTATTCTGCCGCCTAGGTCGCCTCTATAGATGCGCCGGCCCTGCCCTGAATACAGATGTGAATGAACAAGCTTCCACAAGTAAGAATGCAGACGAAATAGTTGATAAGAGAGGAAAGACTAATGCAGTGGTGTGAAAGTGGGTCGACTTTTTTTAAGTTCAGATAAACGTATAGTTTCTGTGCCCTGCAAAATATGCCGGAGAGTGTTGCTGACTAGCAGAGGGGACGCATTAGATCTGTTTCACCGTTTGAAGCAGTTACTCCTGATAAAACATACTGAGTCAGAAGATGAGGCATCATAAAAGTTTAAGCCAACCTGTTGCCCCACAATTACCACCATCCACCTCCGCCGTGTAGGATTTAAATCAAACTTCGCTTATCAACACGTGCATATACACTCATAAATTACTCTCATATACCCCTATACTATTGAATGTTCAAAAAAGGTGTGAAACTTGCGAAATATAGCCTACATATAAACTTGATGCATGCTGGATCCTTGCATATACTTGATAAAATATTAGTCTATATAAATAGACTAATAATAAGAATAAGAAATAGTTATGTTAAACCTTTTAATTTATTTAGGTAATTATACACAAATATAAATAGACAGAGAATCCTTAAAGCACGTTCAAGATGAAAAGCAACCAGAACTATGAATATACTCAAACTCTATTGCAAACATTGTTTGTAAAGGCTAACTACAACTAAAAAGTGAACATATAAATTTTTTTTTGTGCTGTTTATTTTTCTAAAAAGTTATAAGAGCCTGGAGGTATTATAGACTTGGCAAATTCAGTTTGCAAACATTTGTAGGTACAGACATCCATTGTGTGTGTTCTTGGCAGTTTTCTCCTGTCTTTTTAAATATTGTCCATATCGATATCGGAATTATCGTATCGCGCGAAATAATTAATAAATATATTGTGATTATAAATTTTTGCCATACCGTCCAGCCCTACTAACTACAATGCTTTTTGTTTGATGCAAACCATAAATTTCACTGGGCATTTAAAATAAAACTAATCGAAACAAATATTTAAAGAGTGGTAGAAGTAAGGCCTCTGTCTTATTTCTTGACATGAATGTTATTTTTCTATTCATTTATTGATGACTTGGAATTATTGCGCAAATATCAATAAGTCATCACAGAATAATATATATATTTTTTTTTTTGTTAGTCCTAATTGTTTTCAAATACAAAAAATCCATTATTATACAATTTGCAGTGGTGCTCATTCATTTTTGGTTGGTGCTCCTAAATTTTTTAAGTGCTACCAAGTAAAAGAGTTAATTTTGAACCCTAAACATGTTTTTCAGCTCTGTCTCACGCTCCCACTCTGCCCAAATAAAATTCTACATAAATTATGTAAAAAATATGTAGACCCCATAAACGGGCAGTTGCAAGAGGAAACCAGACAGCCATTTATAGTCTCCTTGCTAGTCCTACTGAAAGGACAAAATTGACCAACACTTTATTTTGAGAAACTTGTCAGGCGGAGTAATTCAAATCCTTGACTTCTGCTGTCAAAAACAAGATTTCTTTCCAATTTAAAACTGCATCTTTGATCTTTTCTGCTGGAGATACTGTTGTCCTAAAGAAACTTAAAACAATGTACAAAAATGTATATCTTACACATACCTTAGGAACAGTAAAGCAGAACTTTGGCGGTTTTAAAACCTTGAATTTATTTATTTTTTTTCCAAAACCATGCTATACCTTTAACTTCTCGTCCCATGCCTAGCTCAAACTGTATATTGTTCAGCTCTGTTGCGTTTTCTAAATTGTTGTTAGGTGACCAATGTCTCTTCCTTCCCAACAGTCTAAATCGTGGAGGTGGTGGCATGAACAGAAACCGAGTCGGAGGTTTTGGCCTTCAGAAGGGCCGTGGGGGCCGAGGTGGAGGATCCAGAGGTCGGGGACGAGGCGGTCGAGGAGGAGGCGGCGGCAGCAAACAACAGCTCTCTGCGGAAGAGCTAGACGCCCAGCTAGACGCCTACAATGCTAGGGTGTGTTCGCATGTTCAAAGATGGTTTTAAAGGGCACCTATTATGCAAAAAATCACTATTATAAGGGGATGTGTGGCAACAGTCTGTTTTTTTTTTTGTTTTTTTTTAAGCAGTTTCAGTTTGGTACAAATGTATTGTTTTTATAGTCATACTTTATTAAAGTCCGCTAAACATTGACTTTCTCCAGCTGTACATGTCATCAGATTTTGAAAGCCCCTCCCACTAGTCTCTCCCTCATTAGCATAGGACATTAGTCTTGTTTTTCTGCCACTATGCTGACACACAGGTGTTTGTGGCTCCGCCCTTTTTTTTTTTTGAAAGAGCACTCATTTGAATTTAAAGTGACAGTCAGCAAAATGGAAAAATTTAAATCAAAGCCTAAAAGGAGCCATTTCAAAGTTATAAAGCATTATTTGTGTTATTTTGAGCTAAGAGTTCACTCATACGCAGTCTAGGGACATCAGACTTATTTTACATCTTTTAAAAAGAAATGACAGGTTCCCCTTTTAAAAATATGTCTAATTGTTTCTTCCTTCCTTTACAGATGGACACCAGTTAAATATCACCGCACTGAGCCGCATTCCCCACTGTTACCACATTGGAGGGTGGTCATCATCATCATCGTTGTTATAGCTTTGAACATGCCGGATGTTTTACACTCACGTCTTCAGATTTAAATTTGTGTATCGATCTTTCTCCTTTTAAAATGCTGAAGTGTTTTTTACCTACTTGTTTTATTTGTTTTTCCTTTCTTTTTTTTTTCTTTTTTTGAGAAAAACCTGGTTGGACTGTAGGATTTGAGGGATGGAGATCTCTACCCATCCCTTTGTAGATCATTGAAATAAAACCTGCAGTGTTTAGTAAACCACATCATGTCTCTGTGTCCTGCTTGTCTACACGAGGATTTGCTTTTCAATCTTACACAATCTGCTGTGGAAAGTGTGTTTGTGTGTAGCATAGACTGTGTAAATCATAGGTGTCAAACTTAGATCCTGGAGAGCCGCAGCTCTGTGCACAGTTTACTTCCAACCCTAATTAAACACCTGATCAAACTAATTGAGTGCTTTAGGCTTGTTTGATACTTACAGGTGGTAGGTGTGTTGAAGCAGGGCTAGAACTAAACTGCATGGCTGCAGCCCTCTAGGACAAAAGTCACTAATCTCGGTCCTGGAGGCTTTAGCTCCAACTTGCCTCAACACACCTGCCTGGATGTTTCAAGTATACCTAAGACCTTGATTAGCTTGTTCGGGTGTGTTTGATTAAGGTTGGAACTAAAATCTCCAGGACACCAGCCCTCCAGGAACAAGTTTGGTGACCCCTGCTCTAGGAATTGAGTTTGACACCCCTGCTGTAAATGAATGGCAATGCGTGCAATACTCATGCCAGCCACCAGGTGTCCATCTCTGCACTTAACATTGTCATATAAACGGATGAACAATGATTTGAGTTTTATTTGGTCATGAATAGACTTGTCATTAACATAAGTTCCAGGTTTCTTTATCTAATATGCACCAAAGAAAAAGAAAATCTCAGCACGCATTGTGTAACACCCCAGCCTGTAAGTATACAATACAGTGATGATCAAAAACAACTTTACGAGAAAGTAAATTATTTTCAAATTTTTTATTTCCATAAATTGAGGCACTATTTAATGTAAAACGCTTTTAAGTAGGTTGTGTTGTTGTTTTTTTTTGTCGCACAACGATGTGGTTAATATGTTGTCTTTGCAAGTTTTAAATCATCACCAGGAGTGTCATACAATAACCGCAAACTATTATTGGCTAAAATATGGGGGTGGAGGATTATCAGTCCATAATATTGTAGTCATATTACCGTAAACTTAACTAAAATATTTTGACTGAGGTATGTCTTTCAAAACTGAAAGAGCACTGCTGACGATACTAACTTTGCCATCTGAATAAATATAAACAAAGAACATTGATCACACACACACACCAAATCTGTAGAGACAGAACAGTCAATACAAAGTGGAACCTTTTTTTTATTATTATTTTAAAGAGTGGCAACTCCGGATTTCACCATTTCCAAAAGCTCTCGGGTAAAACATGTTTTGTTGCAGTTAGTCCACACGCAAGGTGTGCTCTCATCGCGGGGAAATAGAAATAAAACCTTCATTGTTGCACATGTCTCTGAACAGTTCTTCAACTAGTAGTTTAAGGGTGCTTTCACACCTGCCTTAGTTCGGTTAAATCGCACTAGAGTTCGTTTTCCCTCTTGGTGCAGTTTGTTTGGGGCAAGTGGGAATGTAGCAATCGTACTCTAGTGCCGACCAAAAAGTGTACCGAGACCTCGGTACGCTTTCAAACGAACCCTGGAGCGGATTGTTTGTGGTGAGAACATGATCCGAACTAAGGGTGCTTTCGTACTAGCACTTTTGGTCCGCACCTGGGTTTGTTTGATGTCAGAGTACGGTACGCTTAGCTAGTGTGAACGTGTCTTCTGAACTCGTGTGCGCACCTACGAATCGTACCTGCCTTCATGCGAACTCTGGTACGGTTCACTTCTAGTATGAATGCAATCGTACCAAATAACGGAAGTGAACCGTCAACTATACAACATACTTCTGTTTTCATAACGTTCATTCGCATGTGTGTGTGTGTGTGTATCACCTACATTGGCGAGAAGTGGGACTGGCCCAGTGCAAACCAAAAACGACCTCTGCAGACATCGCGTGATGTTCTGAGTGTTTTTAATATTTTTGGCGGCAGATAGATGCAAGTCGCTCTCTGTATTTTGGTTTTGGCAACAAAATCAAAAGATTCAGTAAAAGCCGAATGACCGTAATATGCGGATGCGCTTTGCTTTTGTGACCTTCACCATTTCCTGTTGTTTTGGACCTAAATAATGACTAAATGTCTGCTGTGTGTAGTTTTTCTGTAAGTGGTAACATATCGGAGACTGTAAGGGTCTGTATGTGTTCATATATGTTCATTTATTTATTTATTTTATATAATTGCAGACGTTACTGTAGGCTATTTCGTCACTGATCTGCAGTTATAATCAACTCATGTTCATAGTAAAGTTAGTAATGAACATTTATACACCAGTGTTTATGTGTGTAAAGCATCTGTTTTGTGAGAAGTGCTTCTCATATGATATGTGAGCGACCCGTACAGCTTTACTTTAGACATTTTCTCAAGCGAAAATGACGGAGACTGCAACTTTGTCGTACACCACACCCACCAAAAGAGTACCATTGGTACCCCTTTAGCAGTGAAAACGCAAGCCTGATAAAGGTGACCCGTACCATGCCGTACTGTACCAGTCAGTGGAAACCAGCCATATCAGGCTTGCGTTTCCACTGCTAAAGGCGACAGAAGGTTGCAGTCGCCGTTATTTTCGCTCGAAAATGCTCGTCGCTCATCAAGACGACGACAAGGTTCGTTTGAGCCTGGGTCGACCAGGGCTCGTTATTAAAGGTATATATGATTACGCTGTTATCTCTCGGCTGTGTATGAAAACATGGCGGCTTCTTTGTTTTCATTCTGGCTTGTTGCGTGAGCTTGTGATGAATCTCTGTAAACCAATAGCGTTCAGCTGCTCGTCTAGCTTCGCCTTTTGGTACCCTTTCTCATGTTTGGTACCCTATCGAAAGGGTGCCAAAAAAGGGGTACGGCACTGTTTGGTTTGGTACGCCTTTTGACAGTGGAAACATCCATAAAAGCGTACCACTTAGTGGAAACGGGCCAATAAAGGTGACCCGTACTGTACCAGTCAGTGGAAACGAGCCATTTGTACCAGCCAGTACAGACAGGCAATCTCCACACAAGGATTTACACAATGATCACATCGATGTAACGCAAATAACGCAAAAACAACCAATTTTCACTTTTTTGTGAAATATTAGTATGCGTTTTGGTGTTTCTTGACCCTTTGCGAAACTTGCATGATTTAGTTTTGGTTTTAAAGATTCTACATTAAATCATCCTTTACGTTGTTAGAACATCGCTATTGAGGTGAACCATTAATTTGTGTGCAATAATTCTCCACACTGAAGTGTCAGTTGACTGCATGAGTCGAATCTGTATAGGTTCCAATTGGTTCTATTTTTTGGAAACCAAGTAGTTTTGAAGAATGTTCCAGGGAGGTTTTTGGTGTTAAGGGCATATGGCAATTTGAAAAGATTTTGAAAAAATAGAAACATATAACAGAAAGCAGAGCACCCGGAGGAAACCCACACAAGCACGGGGAGAACATGCAAACTCCACACAGAAATTCCAACTGACCCAGCTGAGGCTCGAACCAGCGACCTTCTTGCTGTGAGGCGATCGTGCTACCCACTGCGCCATAGTGACACCTACAAAGAGAAAAAATAACAGACAAATAATGTTTTATAACTCTTTGAATTTGTCACTTTTAGGCTTTGTCGCTAAATGACCCTGATAGCATGCTGATGTGGGCCACTTAAGGCACTGATACGGCACTGCTGGCTGACTTATGGCTAGGCCCACACGGAATCTGTGCGCACAGATTTTCTGCAGATTTTTAGCTTATCATTAATTCTGTTTATTTACTTACAGTTAACTATTTACTGTTAATCTAATTGGATTTGCATTTTAAACATTAAATAAAAGTTAAAAGCATATTATTTTTTATTTCACATTTTAAGGTTTTAGTTATGATACTCCTAAAAAAATTCCGCAGAAATCCGCAGATTTTTACCAAAATTCTCCACAGAAATAGCAAAAAACATCTGCAGATTCCATCTGGCCCTGCTTATGACCCATAAAAATTTATATAAACCATGTAAAAATATAAACATGTAAAATAGCAAAAATGACCCAAAATGATCAAATCACATGTGGGCCACTTTTGGCAAAGATCTGGTAATAACAGCAATATGTAATTCGAATGTCACCCTAAAGTGGCCCATGTGGTAAATAATGACAATGGACCAAATAGTGCCAATCAAATGTGGGCCATTTTTGGCAAAGATTTGGCACTATTAATGTCCAAACCAAATCTGGGCCACACATTTCAGCAAATGTAGCCCAGTTGTCTTAAAATTAACCTGGCACAATTTTGACTTAATTATGGCAAAGTAAGCACTAGCTTAAAGTGTTAGCTTAAAGTGGACCACATTCATTTCAGCAAATATCACCCAGTTGTCTGAAAACGAATCTGGGCCAGTTAAGGCAAAGATGTGGCACAGTAAACACTGGCTTAAGTGGGTGTAAGCCCAATACTGGCCACATGTTTAAGCAAATATAGCCTGGTTGTCTTAAAACAAAGCAGACCACCCAAGTGCCATCATTCCTTGTGGGATATGGGCCAGAACAGGATGTTAAGTTGTGGCTGGATCTGTCCCAAAATGAAAATAAAAGTGGCCCGGGTTTGGGCCAAGTGTGGTTTATTTAATTTATTTATGGCGGACATCTGGTCTTCCTTTGGCTTGCTTGTAGCACAGGTCTCATATACAGAAGTGGACCGCCCATGTGCCATCATTACATGCGATACATCGGCCTAAACAGGGTGTTGGGTCTGGGGCGGATGTGTGCCAGAATTAAAATGAAAGTGGCCAAAATTTGGCCCAAGTGTAATTTATTTATTTTATTTATGGAGGATATTCGGTTTTCCTTTGGCTTACTTGTGGCTCAGATCTGGCAAACAGGAGCGGACCATCCAAGTGCCATCATTTCTCGCGGTATGTGGGCCAGATGAATGCATTAAGTGTGGGCCAGATCTGGGCCTAAGGAATTTTGCTATCTAGGAAGATTGTGCTCTTTTCAAAAGAGGGCGGAGCTACAAATGCCTGTGTGTCAGCATAGTGGCAGATTCAATAAACAGGACTAACGTCCTATGCTAATGAGGGAGTGATGGTCACTAGTGGGCGGGGCTTTCCCCCTCTGATGACATCATACAAAGGGAGAATGTCAATCAAAGTGTTTCTGCAGACTATTTTTATTAAGTGTGATTATAAACAATAAAATTAATAAATGTTTACAATTAGAAGCTTATTATATTCACAGACTGTTGCCACACATCTGTGTTTAAACCCCTTATAAAAGTGATTTTTGCTTAATATGTACCCTTTAAAAGGATTTTTAGTCCTTGGTGATTAATATAATGCAAGTCAATGAACGTAAAATAAAAAAAATAAAAAAACAATCTCATGCAAGAAACTGAGCATCATTTACAACATTAGCCATAGCTTTGGCAGGGAGCTGAGTGTGATTACAGTTAGGAGCTAAAATAGAAAGAGGTTAATTTTGTATTGCTCAGCAGAATGTTTTTTAAGCTTATCCTTAATGCTGAGATCTGTATAAAAGTCATATTCAAACTGCGTCAGCACATATGAGTGCCAGCGCATATCTCATTAAGTAAGGAATAATCGATGATAAGCCATTGAATCATTCAGCTGTATGTTATTTTCTAATCATTCAATGGACTGGAGTCAATTATTCTGCTTATACTATGGTTCCTACATCTAAAGGCACTGTTCAGATGTTGTATTTGTCAGGTTTTTGTCCTCAAACTGCTCCTGTGTGTAGGACTAGTTTCTTACACATCTCTCTTTTTCACATCTTTTGATGTGATCTTTGGCTGTAAAATAACTGAAATTGTTTAGCGTAGTGATATTAAGCTGTAATGCGCTTAAAACCTGCCGGAACTACTTTAGCTGTGCTTTTGTATGGAAATAATGGCACACCTTATAATGTTCACCAGCCAATCAGAATCAAGCATTCAACAAAATCATGAGATGTTAATAATATTCAGTATTTAGCACAGACTGATCGTTTTTCCTCAGAAGGCCCCAGTGTATCGTCAGAAGCCTCTTTCTGTCAGCTCCGTGTACATTATTTTAATTTTGTTTCGCCAGTATGCTTTTTTGTTTTTTTAATGTTTTCACTTTTAGCAAAAAATCTTCCAATAAAATAATCTGAGGGTAGATAAATTAAGATATTTGAGTGAACCATACCTTTAAGAGCATATTGTGCAACCAAATAAAGCGCAGTTAAGTTACAAACCAACTGTGCCTCAGTTGTGTACTAACCATGCCATTTTAAATGTTAACTTAAAGTAGGTGTAAACGGAATTGATTATGTGATGATTGTCTTTTTTTCCCATATTGAGATGTGCCTCCAATTGAAATGGTCCTGATGAAGGGCGGTGCTTGATTTTATCCTTTGGGAACTGATTGGGTCATTGGAAGATTAGTGTTGCTAACAAAATGGAGTCAATACCAGGGCAGAAACGAGACACACCCATATAACCCCGCCCCTAAAATGCTGATAACCACACCCTAAATGATTGATAGCCCTGCTCTTAAATATTGATAAGCCTGCCCTAAAATTAAGATAGCTACACTCTAAAATAATAATACCCCATCCTAAATTACTGATAACCCCGCCCTAACGGTATTCCATGTGACCAGAAGTGGAAAAAAGGTCGTTTCAGGGGGGGGAGGGAAGGTTATGGTATTTGATAAAAGATTGTGATGGCAAATACATTTTTTACAAATAATAAAGTGCACATATACATTCACCGGCCACTTTATTAGGTACACCTGTCCAACTGCTCGTTAATGCAAATTTTCAATCAGCCAATCACATGGCAGCAACTCGATGCATGTAGACATGGTCAAGATGATCTGCTGCCGTTCAAACCGAGCATCAGAATGGGGAAGAAAGGGGATTTAAGTGACTTTGAATGTGGCTTGGTTGTTGGTGCTAGACGGGCTGGTCTGAGTATTTCAGAAACTGCTGATCTACTGAGATTTTCACGCGTAACCATCTCTAGGGTTTACAGAGAATAGTCCGAAAAAGAGAAAATATCCAGTGAGCGGCAGTTCTGTGGGCGCAAATGCCTTGTTGATGCCAGAAGTCAGAGGAGAATGGCCAGACTGGTTCCAGTTGACACAAAGGCAACAGTAACTCAAATAAGCACTCGTTATAACCGAGGTCTGCAGAATAGCATCTTTGAACACACAACACGTCCAACCTTGAGGCGGATGGGCTACAGCAGCAGAAGACCACATCGGGTACCACTCCTGTCAGCTAAGAACAGGAAACTGAGGCTACAATTCACACAGGCTCACCAAAACTGGACAATAGAAGATTGAAAAAACGTTGCCTGGTCTGATGAGGCTGGTGGTGGTGGTGTAATAGTGTGGGGGATATTTTCTTGGCACACTTTGGGCCCATTAGTACCAATTAAGCATTGTGTCAACGCCACAGCCTACCTGAGTATTGGTGCTGACCATGTCCATCCCTTTATGACCACAGTGTCTTCATCTTCTGGTGGCTACTTCCAGCAGAATAACGCACCATGTCATAAAGCGTGAATTATCTCAGACTGGTTTCTTGAACATGACAATGAGTTCACAGTACTCAAATGGCCTCCACAGTTACCAGATCTCAATCCAATAGAGCAACTTTGGGATGTGGTGGAACAGGAGATTGGCATCATGGATGTGCAGCTGACAAATCTGCAGCAACTGTGTGATGCTATCATGTCAATATGGAGCAAAATCTCAGGAATATTTCCAGTACCTTGTTGAATCTCTGACATGAAGGATTAAGGCAGTTCTGATGGCAAAAGGGGGTCCAACCCGGTACTAGTAAGGTGTACCTAATAAAGTGGCCGGTGAGTGTACATTGTTTATAACAACCAATTCTATATAAATATAACACTAAGAGGAAATTCTGATTTCTTAGCTACTTTAAAGGGATAGCCCCTCCACATTTACTCACTATTTACTTACCCTCAAATGGTTCCACAGCTTTTTTTACTGGCAGGAAATGCATGTAGACTAACATTTTCTACTCAGAAAACAACCATTGGTCGCTGGTTTGTCATTTCTATGTGGAGTTTGCATGTTCTCCCCGTGTTGGAGTAGGTTTCCTTCGGGCACTCCGGTTTCCCTCACAGTCCAAACACATGCGCTATAGGTGAATTGAATAAATTAAATTGGTCGTAGTGTATGAGTGCGTGTGTGTGACTGTTTACCAGTACTGGGTTGCAGCTGGACGGGCATCCGCTGTGTAAAACATATGCTGGAAAAGTTAGCGGTCTATTGCACTGTGGCGACTCCTGATGAATAAAGGGACTAAGCTGAAAGAAAATGAATGAATGAGTTTCCCACATTCATCAAAATATGAATATTTATATAATAAAACTGAATATTAAATGAGAAAGCCGTTGGTTTTTCTACTGCGAGCTGATTGGATGTAGTAAAGTAGGCATTTCATTCAGAAAGATGGGGTTAGGGTTAGGGTTAGAAGGGTTTTTGGAGTTATTCCAACCTAACAGACTCCTCCTCCTCACCATTTCTGTTTGTTGTCAAAACTGATTGTTGGAGGGGCGTGGTTAGGTATGCTAGCCACACCCAGTATACCTCATACGTAATCTGATAACTTTAACTGAAAACAAACAGGAAGTGCATTTTCAGATTTCAATCAATGATCACAAGGGCAAACATTTATCGTTTTCTTAATGACATACACAGATGAAGCGTTCGCCCCAAAACTAGCAACGCGGTTAGTTTTGATTTCATGTGTACTTTAACTATACCCAATAATGCCAACACTGGCTTCGTTACCAAATGTAAAGATGTATGTAGACAGATAAGGAAGAATATAGCATATTTTTATATTGCCCACAAATCCATATCTAGAAAATAAATGTTCTTGCGCATGCGCAGAAAATGACGGCATTCCCGGAAGTGTGTCGCTCTCTGGCATCGCCGCCGCTCCCTCATCGCGCCATTGAGAAGTCAGGGAAGCTTTCTCTAACCTATTGACTCGCAGTACCCGCAGGTCCACGGTAAGTTTTGACAACAAAAACACCAATAATGTCTCCAACAACACGCGCGGGAAACCTCACACCGCGTTTTCGCCCGCGTCGACAATATTTACGAGTAGTTTTGCATGTTTTGTCGCTCGGTAGCAACGGCAGGTTGACACCAGACAGCAAGTTGATACATGCGTTTCCTGCCAGCTTCCTCTAACTGCATCTGCAGCCCTTTATAAGCACGATTAGCGAGAAATTAAACACATTTATGACTGCACAGGTCAGTTTGTGCGTCTCCAGTCTGATTTTGATCATGTCTGATTGTGTCTGAATTGATCGTCAGGCGTTGTCTGATTAGTCTGTGGCGAAACATCAAAGTTAACGAGCGATTATAAGTGTTAAATTTGGCTGAAATGTCGTCAGAATGTCGTCATTAAGTAAACTAAGGCTTAATAACGCGTTTGATAAAAGAAACCACACTATGGTAGGTTTTTATTTCTGATCTCGTGCTATGGAAAGTTGCCATTTCAACAACATTAAAGTGAACGAGCTTTAAAAAGTCGCTAAAACGACTGATTTGCAAGAATATCGTATATTGATAATAATCTAAATCTGTGTTATGACATTATTGAATATTGAGAATAAAGGGCCTGAAATTAGTAAGCTATTTTTTATTTTACTTGTATTTTCTGCTGCTTAAAATAAACGTTCACGTTGTTTTATAGCGTTTAATTGAGATTTTGTGAATGTTGTGTGTCTGATTGGAAACATATTGAACTTCTTTTTTTGTTAAACTTCCTGTCGCTGGAAATGATGGTCGATTAGCAGCATTAGCTTGCTAGCATGAGGAGGAACTTCCTGAAGCAAAGCTCTTATTTCTGCTTGACTCGATTAAAAATTAGCATTGTATTTTATCTTTGCTGTTTCTATCTGCTGTGCTATCGACTATATACATTGTTTGTTTTGTAAAGCATATATAAAAATAGATTATAAAGCCGTATTGATGCAGTTTTATGAGGTAATCGCCCATCACTATGATTTCCTTTTTTTAATCCTGGTTAATTTAATCGCTCCTGGAAACCGGGTGTTAAATCAACCTGAATCTGAAGCTAAACTCGTTTAACGGACCATCGAGGTGGAGATTAGTTTGCCTGAGCACAGATTAAATATTATAAAGTATTTACATAACAGTTTCCAAAAGTCTGATTAACAAAAGAACCTGAAGGGGAAAAAAACCCAGCTAATTTCCTTCCTGTGCAGTGCAAGTGGCGCGATGTACTTTCTAGTTCCTTTCTGATGCGAGTTTGCGGTTCTTACTATGGCAAAGAATGTACTTATGAATATTAATTACTTAAATCGACGCCGATTGGCTCAAAGACGGAGACGTTCAGCGAATGAAAAGCGGCGAAAGGTGTTTCTCGTGTATATTAATGAGCTCACGTGCCTGGCGTTCGAAAGTTTCAAAGGAACGCCGGTAGAAGGAAATGAATATTCATGAGGTGAGCCTTCTCCATAGTGTGTTGTCATTTTCGGATATTGGGAGTTTGTCAGGGCGGTGTCTGCTGGCAGTCTCAGTGTTTAAACTTTGTCCTTAAGTGTGTTGTTGAGCAGCCATTTGGGTTATTATATAATATTTTCCTCAGGGGTTATAGTAGTAAATCTCTAGTTTGTGGTTTTGATTAATGTACATTTTGATGAAAACATTTGAACATTTTAATATTGTATTTTGTCTGTGTGTATTAATATTGTAATTTTAATTAAAATTCTATTGAATAAAAGTCAAAATGGGAGATGTTTAATGGGCATGCCAGCATTTTGGTCTCTTTTATTGTCTTAAAAATAGCTGTGCTGTATGAAATACTGCAATAAAGATTTTTTTTTGTCATAACTAGTAAAACATTCAGTTGTGAAGAGAGAGAGAAAGGAGGGGGTTATACTGTCCTACATTCATGACCACAATTTAATATTTCAGCCCTAATTATGGGAAAGTGAATAGAACGGGGGGTTGTGAATGAATTTAGCATGTGTAAAAGGGGTCCTTTACCCCCCAAAAAAGAATATTTAGTCACTATTTACACACCCTAAAGTGGTTTCAAACCTTTATAAGATTATTTATATTATTTAAATTCTGTTGAACACAAAATAAGATATTTTAAGAAAGCTTACAGTGTTTATTTTCCCTACTATGGAAGTCAGTGGGTACAGGTTTCCAGCATTCTTCAAAACATCTTAATGTTCCAGCATTCTTCGAAATATCTTAATGTTCCAGCATTCTTCAAATTATCTTAATGTTCCAGCATTCTTCAAATTATCTTAATGTTCCAGCATTCTTCGAAACATCTTAATGTTCCAGCATTCTTCAAATTATCTTAATGTTCCAGCATTCTTCAAATTATCTTAATGTTCCAGCATTCTTCGAAACATCTTAATGTTCCAGCATTCTTCAAAATATCTTAACGTTCCAGCATTTTTCAAAATATCTTAATGTTCCATCATTCTTCAAAATATCTTAATGTTCCAGCATTCTTCAAAATATCTTAACGTTCCAGCATTTTTCAAAATATCTTAACGTTCCATCATTTTTCAAAATATCTTAATGTTCCATCATTCTTCAAAATATCTTAATGATCCAGCATTTTTCAAAATATCTTAATGTTCCATCATTCTTCAAAATATCTTAATGATCCAGCATTCTTTAAAATATCTTAATGATCCAGCATTCTTCAAAATATGAGGATTTTTTTTAGCATTCTTCAAAATATCTTAATGTTCCAGCATTCTTCAAAACATCTTAATTTGTGTTCAAAACCTGTTTTCTTCATCTTTTGAACAAGTGAAGGAAGAGTAAATAATGACAGAATTTTCATTTTTAGGGTGAACTGTCCCTTTAAAGAACGAGTGTGCTTTAATTTTAATCCTGGTTTATGTAAAAGCAAATAATCTGCCAGTTTTTGAGCACTGCAGTGTTCTGGATGTGTTTATTTTTCCTCAGAAGCACCTGTAGGGGTAAACAAACACAATCTCTTTTGTGTGTTTTGTTGCACTATATGAGTTTGTACACTTCAGGCGATTGAATGAATAATAGATTTGCGTTTTTATTTTCTACTGATCCAGCATCAGTGAGACGGACATCAGAGAGCCACATAAAGGTCAGGCCTGATGGGTCATCAATGATATGACCCAGCGCTGTAAGGGCTCCCTCGGGCACCCCTGCTTTGATTGACCCCAGTCAAGGGAGATCCTGCGGTTGGCCAGTAAAAACTCGTGGCTTGGTTTTTATTTTCGCTCTCGCCTTTTGAGGATTTTTTCCTGCTGTTTGTTTTACACGATTCTCCTTACTGAACAACACATTCTACTGGACTGTCCTGCTTTTAATGACTGCAGAAGGATTGTTTATGAAATGAACTCTCTTGAGGAGATATTCAAATATCGACCATGACATTTGTTTTATCATGTATTAACCTTTAAAATCTAATTGATGCATTTATTTGTTTGTCATTTTTAATTGTTTATTATTAATGTAATGCCATGAAAATAGCCTATGTTGCTGACATGGCATTAAATAAAAATTCATCATCACAATTCTCTGCCTTTTTGAGGATTTAGGCTCAATCCCAATTCTATTTTATCCCCTTACCCCTCTTCTAGGGCTGCACGATCATTTTCACGAGACACAGTAAACTCAAATTGAGTAAAATATGGACTAACCCAAACATTGGGTTAAATTTGGTCCTTTTAATTTAATTAAGATAATTAAACCCACAGTCGGGTTGAAATATCATGCCATTTTTTAGAGTGTAGTTTAACCAAGCAGCGAAAATATTTGTGTGTGTGTGTGTGTGTGTAAAGACCAAAATTTATGACAGTCACAAACATGACCAAGTCACAATCCAAACTAGAAATTTCCAGATCTGATCACATGATCAGAAATAGGGCCCTATATATTTTTCTCATCATAGTTATGCAGTGGCACAGAGTTAGACCTCTATCTTCCCTTCACACAGAAGCAGCAATGCATGCAGTATGACATCACTTTGTTGCAGAGACCCTATTGGTTCAATGCCGGCAAAGTAGAACACGGAAGCAGCTTTAAGCAGAAAGCGTGAGAATGTCTGCTGTCTGGAGGTGTTATAAAGTTGATGACGACAACATTGGTAGATATGTAAACTTGGCATTGCAAGAGGTGGAAAGGAAAAGGTTACGTTTAACAACCTGATGAGACACCACAAAAACAAACGTAGAACCTTGATTTGAAATGCCGTCTCGTCACTATTTCACAGAGAAAGCTCTGTCAGCCCTTTATAGGAAGATTTCTGACAAACTACTTGTCCTGTTATAAGATGTACACCATGTTTCATTCACCACAGACTTAGAGTTGGTCTGTAGCTCCCATGTCTCTAACAAGCCTTACCACACAATGGATTGACTCTATCCTGGATCAGTTTTTTTTATGTATTATAGAAGTATTAGATCAGGCTTCAGTATCGGTTGATAATCAAATGACTTGGACTCGAGGGCAAAAAACCTGATCGGGACATCCCTTGTCTAAACGTTAACCTTGTTAAGCTGTTTAATTTAACCACCGCTAACGCACGTACAGAGTTTTCAGGTTCAAACACCCGTATACAAACCAGTATGTAAACAGCATTGCAAAAGTGCTGTCCCGCTGCACATACTTAACATTGCTGTTCAGCTTTAACAGGCTTTGCAAGATTTTTTTTTACAAACTGTTGCTTGTATTATTTTACACAGCAAACTGATTAAGACAATCTATGCTAATTGAGTTGCACAAAGTTGAAATCATATATATATATATATATATATATTAGTGCTGTTTAACAGAAGTTTTCTTTCAACACATTTTTAAATGTAATATTTTTAATTTCCAACTATTTTTTTTTTGTTATTGCCATAATGACAGTACATAATATTTTATAAGATACTAGTATTCAGCTTAAAGTGCAATTTAAAGGCTTAACTAGGGTAATTAGGCAAGTCATTAGTCATAAGCAGGGCCAGACTGAATCTGCGGGCGTTTTTTGCTATTTCTGCAGAGAATTTTGGTAAAAATCTGCTGATTTCTGTGGAATTATTCTAGGAGTATCATAACTAAAAGCTTAAAATGTGAAATAAAAAATAATATCTTTTTAACTTTTATTTAATGTTTAAAATGCTAATCCAATTAGATTAACAGTAAATAGTTAACTCTAAGTAAATAAACAGAATTAATGATGGGCTAAAAGTCTGCCGAAATCTGCAAAAAATCTGCGGAATTCTGTGCGCACAGATTCCTTGTGGGCCTCGTCATCAGTGATGCCAACAGTTCTATAGTCAGTCAAAAATGTATAATTTCCTAAAGAGGCAGTTTTTATGTACCATTTTTTTATTCCAGCCAAACTAAAAGAAATAAGACTTTTTTTAGAACAACAGACTGAGGAAATGTCCTTTTTTAGTTAAACATCACTTGGGAATAAATTTAAATAATTTCTATTGAGCCAGATCAGTCTCAATATTAATACTGCAAAAAAAAAATCGTTAATTTAAAACGCAATTCATGAATGATAAAAACCAATTCGTAAATTCCACATCCAGTTCGTGAATGTTTAAATCCAATTCGTAAATCCAAAATACAGTTCATTAATGCGCAAATCCAGTTCATAAATTTTACATCCAGTTCCTAAATCTTTAAATCCAATTCGTAAATGTGCAAATCCAATTCATATATACAAAATACAATTCATTAATGAGCAAATCCAACTGTTAAATTTCACATCTAGTTCATAATTGTTTAATCCAAATCGTAAATGCAACAATCCATTTAATAAATTCCATATCCTGTTCATAAATGTTTAGATACAATTCGTAAATGTGCAAATCCAATTCGTAAATTTTATATGCAGTTTGTAAATGTTTAAATCCAGTTTGTGAATCCAAAATACAATTCATTAATGCACAAATCCAATTCATAAATTCCACATCCAATTTGTAAACGCGCAAATCCAATTCGGAAATTCAAAACACAGTTCATGAATCCAAAAGTAAAAAGCATAAATGTTCCCCCAAAGGCTTGCACAAATGCATCTTACCTAAATGCATTTAAAATCTTTACACAAATATGTATATCAGGTTCCTTAATTCCGTCACGCATTTATGAATTTATGCAGTTTTGAATTTACTAATTGCATATGTGCATTTATGAATTGTCTTTTGTATTAACAATTTGGCTTTTGTAAATATACATTGTGCTGTGTGCGTATGAATTTTATTTAATGAATGCATTATTATTGAGACTAATCTGGCTCCATAAATTTCAGCTAATTAATAAGCGAATAATTTAGCCTCCAACATTTATCCATTAAGTTAACGTAACTAATTTAAGTAGGTTGGTTTCCCCAAATCTCCAGAATTGTGTTGTTTCAGCTCTTTATAAATAACTAGTTTAAACAAGCAACAAAAGACGTTTGTAACTTCTAAAGACATGCCACTTTAGAAATTTGGCACAGGAAGAGGAAGTGAAGGAGCATCAAGACATTTGTTTCATGTTTGTAGTCATGTGTTGTGACCAGAGTTGTAGTTGTGTGTTCTGATCAGGCTTTCTGCCGCCACACTGATTAGCCTTGCATGTTCATGACAAAAGCCAATGCTGGGAGTGGCGTGTTGAAGTGCGATCTATTCCTGTCTGCTCTCTTCTCGTTTCTCCGCCTATCTTCAAGCACCTCTGGGTTTTCTCAAGCTTTCTACAGCATTAGGTCTGAGGACACAAATACAGTTCAATTACATGTCAACCTTCGCCTGAACAAAAGATGCCCACTAGCAGGGTTTCTGTGGGGTCGTAAAGTCTTCTATTGTTTTATTTTCAGTTTTAGGTCTTAAAGGTTCATTCATTCATTTTCTTTTCGGCTTAATGAAGAGACTAATCATCCAGCAAATGTTTTACACAGCGGATGCTCTTCCAGCTGCAACCTATCACTGGGAAAAGTCTTAAAGGTGAAATTTGATCACCTTAAAATCTTACACACTCACCCAACCAGGCCATTATAAAAAATCCTTAGCATTTAGCCATGTATAAGTCTGAAATTTCCTTTATAATAACTATCTCAAAATGACCTTAAAAAGGTCTTAAAGTCGTAAGTTTGACTTGTTGAAGCCTGCAGAAACCCTCAAATGTTCAGCATCTCCATCCACTTTCAAATCCTCTTTCTCTCGTTTTGTTTTCCATGGAGCTGATCTGAATATCAGCATTGCAAGTAGCCTAGCTGTTTCATTTCTGATACTGACTGTGTTATCGATTGTGTAATATGAGGCTCATGGCTGTTGCTAGGGAAGTCTTGTCACAATCTGGCCAAATCTGAATCATCTGATTTTTTTCTCAGATCTGATTTTTTTTTGCCTAGCTGTTCACACTGTTGTTATAAATGTGGCCAAGATCAGATTTGCAGTGTGAACAGATCATGGTCGTGAACTGACCCGCATGTCCAGAAGTATAGTTACAGACAACACATAATGTCTAATTATGCACACTATGTGTATACTGTATAAAGCACGTTGTCAGATTATGCTTATTATGATTATTGCCCTTTTCACAGACAATCGTAGTGTATTACATGAACTGTAAAGGGTTGTTCTGCTACTACTAATGTGTATTTCGGCATTTGAAACCTAAAATAAGTCCCTTGTGATTGAAAACACTGATCATTTGTGATTTATGACAACCGCGGTGCTCGTCTGTCTGACCACAGGTGTAGTGAACTCATCAAGGGTTAATGAGCAGCCGCAGACTGAACTGTGAAGGCGGAGTTGGTTTTTCTCCATTTGCAGTTATTTTATTTTACTTCATTATAAACAACAGACACGTGCAGATGGGGGGTTTGGGTGCTTGAGTTCCTGCCCTTTATTCGCTCAGAGATAATGTTCGTCCTTAAAATGAAAGTGCCCTCTCCTTTGTGCACGGATCCCCTTTCCGCAACACCCCCGACGCTCTTTAGCATCGTGATCATCCCGTGTCCCGATCATTAACCAGAGTTTTTAACAAGCACCAGTTTTGCCTTCAAAATCTTTTTCAAAATGAACAACCAACTTTCTGTGGTAAAGTAATCATCCTGTGTGTTGTTCTACTATTCTTCAGAGGTGTAGATGATGTTTACAGCACAGAATGGTGACGTATGTCGCTCAAAGATTATGTAAAAGTCACATGAAATCCAACATAACTGTATACACTGCAGTCGCATTGCAAAACATCAGATCTGTGTCTGATTTAAGACTACATATGAAAGTGGCACAAATCTGAAGTGAAAAGATCAGATTCCATACGGTTTGCGCAGTTCACATTGTCAAGTGTTACATATGGGCGAAAAGATCAGATTTGGGCCACATTTGCCTGCAGTGAGAACGTAGCCAAAAATGCGATCTGATTATTTAAATGATGTGCGCGCTTTCGGTTTCATTTTCACTGCTTAGTGCGGTTAATACTTCTCGCACGGCTCCCAAACGATCACTCTGTGCCACAAACTGAATGTTATTTACAACTTTATTACCTGTTATTCACAGCCTAAGCAAGTTCTGGTCACTAAAGTAGGCATCATTCACAGCTTACGACACGGTCAGCTCACGTCACGTGTGTTTTCGCGGCCGTGAATACATCGTTACATGAAGACAGAAATTACATTTTTGGGTGAATTATACCTCATAAATACAGTATGTGACTCTTTCAACACCAATTGGAGGTGTACACGTTGCTGATCATTGTATGTGAAACAACGTGAAAACTTGTGCGGCCACCTTTGCTTCTCTCCTGAAAATATGATTGGCAGAATCGTATAAATGCTGGATTAAGATCGTCTAGGGGGTCGAATCGAGATCGCAATCTTTTTACGATTAATTGTGCAGCTCTAGCTCAAGTGTAGTTTATTCATTTTATTTATGACGGACATTCAGCTTTCCTTTGGCTTACTTGTGGCTCAGATCTGGCAAACAGGAGCGGACCGTCCAAGTGCCATCGTCCCACATGTGGGATATGTGGGCCAGATGATCTGATCTGGGCCTAAGGAATTTTGCTATCTGGGAAGATTGTGCTCTTCTCAAAAGAGGGCGGAGCTACAAATGCCTGTGTGTCAGCATAGTGGCAGATCCAATGAACAAGACTAACGTCCCATGCTAATGAGGGAGTGATGGTCACTACTGGGCGGAGCTTTCACCCTCTGATGAGATCATACAAAGGGAGAATGTCAATCAAAGTGTTTCTGCAGACTGTTTTTATCATGTGTGATTATAAAAGATAGAATTAATAAATGTTTACCATTAGAAGTTGTTTATATTCACACACTGCTGACACACAACTTTGGTCAAACTCCTTATAAAAGTGATTTTTGCATAATAGGTGCCCTTTAAGACCAAATTATGATTGAAGTCTCAGTACTTTCTGCATACTTTAATTCACTTTCTTTCCTTCCCACTTGCTCGTAAGCTGCTTCACATGGGTTTGTTTTCTCAATAGTGCTCTTGCGTCACAAAGAGGGCTTTTACAAGAGTGATGTAAAGTGTAACCGAATAAGAGGCAATGGTTTTGGTGGAATCTGAACAAGCATACTCACATTTGAATGCTTGTTAATATCAGGTGGTCATGCATCTTGGTTGAAAGCTATAAGTGGATCCCCAAAAACACAATAAACATCCGTTATGTTGTTGAGCCATGAGTTTAATTGTGAGATGTTCAGTTCTGAGCAGCTGTAGCTTGTCCTGCTCTCATTCTACTACCAATTTAACCATGATAAATCAAGAGTTCAGTGATTTCTGATGCAAAGTTCTGATTGCTTCAACCTCCCGCTGTCATTGACTCTACGCTGAGGCCTGTGGTGTGGCGTTGTGGTGTGTGTTCAGAGGTTTTCTTGACTCACTCATCCGCCCTGTAATTAAGTTCTTCTTGGGATCAGGCCAGATGGTGTAAGTGCTTGTGTGGCGCTCTGTAACCCACAGTTCCTCTGTTTAGCAGAACTGAACTCTACAGTGGGCATAATTGTAGTTCATGCACAGTTCAAACTCACTTTAACTTCCTCTCAGACTGAGATTCTAGTTAAAATTGTCTGTGCTTCCTCTTTATCTTTGTTTCTTTTTTGGTACACTTGATTTATTGGTCATTCGTGTTGGGTTTTAAAGGGGACCTGTTATGCACCTTTGTACAAGATATAAAATAAGTCTGATGTCTTGAGTGTGTGTGTGTGTGTGTGTGTGTGTGTGTGTGTGTGAAGATTCAGCTCAAAATAACACAAATAATGTTTCATAGCTCTTTAAAAAGGGACCCTTTTAGGCTTTGATCTAAATCGTGCCATCTTGGTGACTGTCGCTTTAAATTGAAATGACATTGTGCACTCACACATTATCTTCGGCAGATATGATGTGAAAACTTTAATAGCGGTCGGCTGCTATTAAAACCTTTTATCGATAATTTCTTCCGCAATTGACAGCAAGGACGAACATGAAAGCCTTTTAAAATTGACAAGCAGCATCTAAATGTGTTCAAGAGAATAAAAAATGGGAGTAATTTATATAGCATTTCGAAATTGAAACCATCTCATATTCACTGATTATAAGTTCAGTATTTATTACACGACGGTCTCTTCTTTACATTTATGTTAACACATTTAGCTCTGCGTTCTGGTCTGTTATTGCATATTGACTTCAATTCTGATTATATTCTAATCATTGTATTTATTTATTTATTAAATAAAAAAATTTAATTAAAAGATGCCCACTTATTAAATTAATAATTAAATAACATTTATTAAAATTGTTTAATTTATTTATTTATTTTAGCCCCTTAACTGGAAGACGTGATTTGATTTGTGTGTGCCTAGTGTACAAATGGTTGGCGGTTTAAACGATTATTAAAACTTAAAAATTAAAGTAAAAAAAAAACCATGCATTTCTCTACCAAACATTTCTTTTTCTATTTTAATATCTCGCTGTTAGCTACTCTTTCAACAAATAACAATATAAGAATATTAAATATGATGATATAACAGGGAGGGAAACCCCTGTGTTTGAATTATATTTTGCTCAAAAACGGTCTAATAAAGTTTTAATAAAGGCTTTAATTCTCAAGTAACCATTTATGGGAAAACACCGGGTATATATCGTATATCATTATTCCTTCTAAAAATACAGAGATATGATTTTTTTTGCCTCTATGTCGACCAATTTGGCATCGTACGATGTCTAATTTGGCATCATGTTGCAATGGCATCATCATCAATAATTTATTTATGAATAATTAATAAAATACTTTATTTCAATTGTATATTTCTCCTAATTGTATTTAAAGATTGTTATGCATGAAAATACTCACAACACATGCAAATACAGAAATGCACTGCAAATAGCACAGGCCACAACAAAAATGTGTCAGGGAACCTTAAAAGTCATGTAGATTGTTTATTAGATTTTATGGAGATGCTAGTAATAAACATTAATTCCTCAATCTCTGACTAAACATGTGCATGGAAATACAACACGTGCAAATATAGAAACGCACTGCAAATAGCACACACCACAACAAAAATGCGTTAGGGGACCCCCAATATTTTATAGATTGTTTATTAGATTTTCTGGAGTTGCACTCCCACTGAAGAATCATCCCAATTGACCTAACATTATCAATTATTTACAAATAGAAATATGGTGAAATTGTATTTATATTGCAAAATAAAAAAAAATTTGCAATGTTAGAATTTTGCCATATCGTGCAGCCCTAGAGCTAATAATTTCACTCTCAACTGCATATCATATTGAAAAAATAAAAAGTATTGTTTTGTGTTATGGTTCTGTATAGCGAATTCAATATATTGCGCAGCCCTACTTGAAAGATGGGCTGGGCGATAAAATCAGTATTTGACCATACACCGTTGTCAATATTGCTAAAAAAAGTTCAAAAAGTTTTTGTTATGAAGAGCTATAGTTTTATTAAAATGCGGCTGCTGAGGACACGCCTTGGAAGCAATACCAAAAAGCTTAGTGTGTAGGTTTGTCACTTGCAATGGAGGCGCACGACGCGCATATGGGAGCGTCGCGTATATGTTGTGCAAGCAGCGCAGACGTGAACCGTGCAAATTTCCAGCCACACCTAGTTAAAAAACATCTGAACTTTTCCAAATGCCCCGAGCGCACCGTGATTCATGTAAGTGGAACCATCCAATCTGCTTCACACTTTGTATGGAAAATACACATTTCAGCTATATGGCTTTTTGGTTTCTTTTCTTGTGCATCCCTGCCACTAGCTCCCCATCTGAAAATTTTTTATAGTCATCCAACTTCCCAATTTAAAATGTTGCAGTGTGTATTTGAATAATGATGGTCAGTTCCTTTACTTGAAAGCTCAGATTTGATTATCATAATTTGTGTTGTTGACAGAATTTGAGGTTTACTGTATCAATATTATTCGAACATTAAAGTTTTCTCAGCATTCACACTTACCATACCATTGCACACACTTTGTAACATTTTAAACTAGTTTAAAAGTCTCTTTAGTGTTTACTCTACTTTTGGAAATGGATGACTTCTGGACCGACGTTTGTGAGGATAATGGAAAGGTGGCATAAGAGTCCAAATGTAGAGCCAATGGTTCACGCAGTCAACAGAGTGAGAAATGGGTATGTCTGGAAAACGAAGCCGCATGTAGCGAGAGTCTCACTTTTCCCTTCCCAGTAGATTTGGACGTGCTGTTTAATTAACAGCAGTGCTGTCCATGGCTACAGTCTCCTGGCTTTGAGATTGCCTTACATAACAATATTAATATCCAGAGCTAGAGGCAATAGGTTACTACGACACACTTTGGATGAAGTGTGATGAAATTAGCAGAGACTTATGAACAGAAAGAAAAGTGCTCCAGGGCTTAGTTTAAAACCATTTCAAACCATTACAACATTAAACCATTGCAAAGAAACTGCAAGTGAAATGCATTGATTAAAATCTCTTGAAACATCTTTAGAAATATTGTATTGTTTTGTTTATATATGTAGCTTTTAAATGACCACAATATATTGTTACAGCATTGCAACTTTCCCATCTGCAGTAGTCACATCATCATAATACTTGTATATTGTTTTGAGGTAAAATACTTAAATATTGTATTGTCATTTTGTTTATATATCGTTTCCTATATATCCACAATATATTGTTTCAGCATTGCAACTTTCCCATCTGAAATAGTTACATCACCATAATAGTTGTATACTGATTTGAGGTAAAATACTTATCGTATTGTATCGTTTCTTAAATATCCACAATATATTGTTACAGCATTGCAACTTTCCCATCTGCGGTAGTCACATCATCATAATACTTGTATATTGTTTTGAGGTAAAATACTTATATATCGTATTGTATCATAAAACAAAATGATACATATTGTTTCTTAAATATCCACATTGTATCGTTTCAGCATTGCAACTTTTGCATCTGCAATAGTCACATCATCATAATACTTGTATATTGTTTTGAGGTAAAATACTTAAATAATGTATCGTTTCATTTTGTTTATATATCGTTTCCTATATATCCACAATATATTGTTTCAGCATTGCAACTTTTTCATCTGAAATGGTTACATCACCATAATACTTGTATACTGTTTTGTATTGTATCGTATTGTATTGTATCATTTCGTTTATCGTTTCTTAAATATCAACAATATATTGTTACAGCATTGCAACTTTCCCTTCTTAAATAGTTACATCACCATAATAGTTGTATACTGTTTTGAGGTAAAATACTTATCGTATTGTATCGTATCATTTCGTTTATCGTTTCTTAAATATCCACAATATATTGTTAGGTAGAAATATATCGTATTGTATCGTTTTGTTTGTATATCGTTTCCTAAATATCCACATTATATAGTTTTATTGCAACTTTCCCACCTGCTATAGTCATAAAATCATAATACTTGTATATCGTTTAGAGGTTAAATACTTAAATATCATAATATATCGTTTCGCTTTTATATGGTTTCATAAATATCCACAATATATAGTTTCAGCATTGCAATTTTCCCATCTGCAATAGTCGCATCATCATAATACTTGTATATCATTTCACTACCATATCCATTCCAATACCACTCGTATATCATATATACCTTGTATGTTGTTTTGAGGTAAAATACTTAAATTGTATTGTATCGAATCATTTCGTTTGTCATTACCTAAATATCCACAATATGTTGTTTTAGCATTGCAACTTTCCCATCTGCTGTAGTCATATCATCATAATACTTGTATATTGTTTGAGGTAAAATGCATATATATCATATTGTATAATTTTGTTTATATATATTTTATTTATTGTATTGTTTTGTTTATTTATAGTTTCTTAAATATCCACAATATGTTGTTTCAGCATTGCAATTTTTTCATTTTCAATAGTCGCATTATAAATGGAGATGGTTGGATGGTTTTCTCCAATTAAACCTCCTTGGATCCAACAGTCTACTCTATAATAAAACTCTTTAATGATGTTTCCGTCTACCCCAAAGGTTCATTTAAATCTATAACCTGTTACTTCACTACTTCATTCCTCTTCAAAACCCAGGGATAACCAAGTCTTCTGGGGATACTGATTAGGTCTGTCAGGTAAATCCTCTTTACCTGGCTCCTTTTGACATCCTATTGCTCTTACCGACACTTCCCCCCACCATCTTTAATTAGTACTAATCTGAGCTTTATAATCTTGTTGGGTTTATAGTTGCTCAGTAACAAGCCTAATCTTAGGCTTTGTAAACCTTAAACTGACATGTTAGTCTCGCTCAGGCTTCCCTGTTGATTTGAGATTTGGATTATCCCTAATTAGACTGAATTGAGCTCAGTTTGACAGAAGCAAATGGTCAAACGTCTCCAAGTGTGTTAACTGGCCTTGACTGTTGAATCCTGTTGCTCTCCAGGAAAGCACAAAGCTCTGTTTATTTCACTCATATCTTTACTCTGTTAGATTTGTCTTTGCTTGTAATTTCTTTTTGATATTTTTTTCATCTGCACTCCCCTTTTAAGCATCCCAGTTGATCTAATATTGCAAATTCTTTTGTTCAAGTCACCTGGTGAAATTATAGATGTATACACATATACACACAAAAATATATAGAAAAACATAATATTGCAATCCTTTTCAATATTGTGCAGCCCTAATCAGAGCTTTTTTTAAAGTAGGCTTTTGACGTTATCACCTTTTTTTGCCGCAATTAATTGCTGAAGTTTTTATCACGACATGTTATTTTCACGATATTGACCTGCAAAATAATTTCCTCAAGTTAAAATGAAAAACTTGTGTATTGCTTTAAATGTGTTCAGAGTAAACAAATGTTTTAACCAAATTAAATTGTAAAAAAAATATAAAGTACTATAACGCACACTTTACAATATCATGTCATTGTCTAAGTTTCCATCCACCTATTTTTATGTGCATTTTGAATATTCGCATAAAAAAAAAAAACATTTGATGGAAACGGCAAGTTGCCCATAAATGTAAAAATGCACACAAAAAAACGTATAAACAATACAACCGTAGGATAAACTTATTCGGTAAGAAACGCATGAACTGCTTTATTCACACGTCTTTTATGTGATATTCCAGTTTCCTAAATTGAATTTGCATTTTTGGATGGAAACATAGCTCCTGTTAACGTTAATGCATTAAAGTCTGAGAGTGAAGTTTGTGAGAAAGTCTGTTAATTACAGTCACTATGTTAACATTCGTTTAAAACAACACAATTAAATTTTATTTGTTATTAACTGCATTTAATAAAACTATTCCGACTTGTAATCCGATTGATTTTTAATTCCTATGATATTTACACGTTATTAGGCATTAGCTAAGAAATCGTCAACTAAGATTAATGAAATCTTTTAAAGTCGGCTAATTCATTAGTGAGTTCATTTGAAGAAGTTATTTAAATGAAGTATTGCTAACTATCGGAGCATTACTGCACAGCATTAAAATACAAATTTGTTGAGCAATATTTTTGCATGTTGTAGTCTAGATTACCATGTGAAAATGTTTATATTTGGACACCACTAAACACAATGTAAATATTCTTTAAAAGCAGTAATTTTTCACAGTATTTTGAATTGTCTTCAGGATCAATGCTGTGCAGTAGCGCTGCACAATATATTGCAAAATTATTATTATCACAATAATAGAAATATACGTATCACAGACATGTGATAAAATTACATTTATGCATTGGTTGTTTATTAAATTTGACCAATCAGATGGAGCTGTATTATCCCAGCCTCCCCAGTTGTTGCTGTTCTGCTATAGGCTTGAGCCCAAAAGCGAACCCAGAGCTGAAATTAAATACTTATGGACTCCACGGTTTTTAGTCTGAATTAGAATTTATTATTTCTAAATAATGTCTTTTACCTGTTTATTTAAATATCATTAAATACATGATAGCTACAACATAGCTAATATAGCTGACGAAGAAAATTATAGTTAATAAACGATATATTGTAAGAATTATCTGTATCGCAATACTCAACAATATTGCATATATTTCTAGTATTGAGCCGCCATTCTGGGCGTGTTCGTTATTATGATATATTGAATTATTGAATATTGGCATATAGCTAACATAAAAAATAGGTAATAAACATTCGATTTTTCTGAGGGAAATGTAATATTTTAAGAATTATTGTTATTGCAATACTCAACAACAATATTGCATTTTTTGTATCAAGCCGCCATACTGGACATGTTTATCTCAATATATTGAATTATTGAATATTGGCATATAGCTAACATAAACGTAGCTTATAAACATAAGATTTTTCTAGGCAAATAATATATCATAGAATTATTGTTATTACAATACTCGACAACAATATTGCATATATGTCTAGTATCGAGCCGCCATACTGGGATTGTTTTTTATTATTAAATATTGAATTATTGAATATCGGTATATAGCTAATAGAAAAACATAGCTAATAAACGTAGGATTTTTCTAGGAAAATTTAATTTTGTAAGAATTATTGTTATC
>CAIGQZ010032580.1:2666761-2725092 GCA_903798205.1 Danio tinwini | reverse complement strand
TATAATGTACTACACTATACTGTATTATACTATACTCTACTGTACTATTCTATACTGTACTACACTATACTGTACTATACTACTGTTCTATACTATACTGTACTACACTATACTGTACTACACTGTGCTATAATATACTACACTATACTGTACTACACTATACTGTACTACACTGTATTAAACTATTCTACACAATACTGTACTACACTATACTGTACTACACTACACTGTTCTACACTATAATAGCGTCTGATGAAATTTGAAGTATGCATATGTTATTATGTGAATATGTAATTTACCTCTGCTGCAAAAGTTCAAAAATGCAGCTAAGTTTGAGGTGAGAACTCTGCTGCATATGTTTATATACGCTGTTTATTTACAGTAACATCACATCACTCTAAATCCTGTGATGTCACTATCTGAGGCCAGTTCTGCTTTATTTATCCCATTATCAGCGGTTGTACTGTTATCAAAGCAGTGGTAAATCTCAGTGTCACATGACCTAGATAAAGCACAGTGGTCTGAGAGCGCCGCTAGCAGAGACAGGTGTGTGTGTGTGTCCTGCAGCCATCTGCTGGAAACAGAATTCTACTGCAGTCTGTCATTCACTCCTGTAAAAACAGTCCAACCACACCTGATGCGTGTGCACGTGTGTGCTCATTCACTAGGATGTTGTGGCAGCTGTTGTAACTCTGATGTGTTTGTGTTTTATTCTCAGGTGATCTGGAGTCTTTTAAGAAGCAGTCGTTTATACTAAAGGAAGGAGTGGAGTACAGGATAAAGATCAGCTTCAAGGTCAGACTACACACACACACACACACACTTGCCGGCCACTTTATTAGGTACACCTTACTAGTACTGGGTTGGACCCCTTTTTGCCTTCAGAACTGCCTTAATCCTTTATGGCATAGATTCAACAAGGTACTGGAAATATTCCTCAGAGATTTTGCTCTATATTGACATGATAGCATCACGCAATTGCTGCAGATTTGTTGGCTGCACATCCATGATACAAATCTCCCATTCCACCACATCCCAAAGGTGCTCTATTGAATTGCTCTATTGAATTGAGATCTGGTGACTGTGGAGGCCATTTGAGTACAGTGAACTCATTGTCATGCTCAAGAAACCAGTCTGAGATAATTCACGCTTTATGACCTGGTGTGTTATCCTGCTGGAAGTAGCCATCAGAAGATGAAGACACTGTTGTCATAAAGAGATGGACATGGTCAGCAACAATACTCAGGTAGGCTGTGGCATTGACACGATGCTCAATTGGTACTAATAGACCCAAAGTGTGCCAACAAAATATCCCCCACACCATTACAGCACCACCAGCAGCCTGAACCGTTGATACAAGGCAGGATGGATCCATGCTTTCATGTTGTTGACACCAAATTCTGACCCGACCATCCGAATGTGGCAGCAGAAATGGAGCCTCATCAGACCAGGCAACGTTTCTCCAATGTCCTATTGTCCAGTTTTGGTGAGCCTGTGTGAATTGTAGCCTCAGTTTCCTGTTCTTAGCTGACAGGAGTGGCACCCGGTGTTGTGTGTTCAGAGATGCTCTTCTGCAGACCTCGGTTGTATCGAGTGCTTATTTGAGTTACTGTTGCCTTTCTATCAGCTGGCACCAGTCTGGCCATTCTCCTCTGACCTCTGGCATCAACAAGGCATTTGCGCACACAGAACTGCCGCTCACTAGTTATATTTACACTCTTTCGGACCATTCTCTGTAAACCCTATAGATGGTTGTGCGTGAAAATCCCAGTAGATCAGCAGTTACTGAAATAGGTAATATTCAAAGTCACCTAAATCCCCTTTCTTCCCCATTCTGATGCTCGGTTTGAACTGCAGCAGATCGTCTTGACCATGTCTACATGCCTAAATGCATCGAGTTGCTGCCATGTGATTGGCTGATTAGAAATTCGCATTGAGTATGTACCTAGTAAAGTGGCCGGTGAGTGTATATACATGATAGTTATTAAAGCAACATTATTAGCAGTTTCTGCAAGTATATTCTGGTTCTATTGAGTGCATTTAAAGACATGCTGATTGACGTATCACATTAACCCTGTAGAGCTGTTTGTCACTCATAAACTGGTCTGTTCTCAGGTAAACAAAGAGATCGTCTCCGGGTTGAAGTATGTACAGCAGACCTTCAGGAAAGGGGTGAAGAGTAAGTGCTCTTTAAATAGAAAACACATCAATTTACCCTTATGAAGCTCTTACTAGATATACTAGAAACTTCCAGGCAGGTGTGTTGAAGCAAGTTGAAGCTAAAGTCAGCAGGACACCGGCCCTCCGGGACCGACTTTGGACTCCCCTGTTCTAGGTATACTAGAAAGCTCCAGGCAGGTGTGTTGAAGGAAGATGGAGCTGAACTATTCAGGACCGAGTTTGGCACCCCTGCACTAATAGCTTAAATAAATTTCTCAGTAGCGTGGCAGTATCATCGATACTTTCTAAATCAAATAGCTTTTCAGTAGCGAAGCTGGTTTATTAGTCAAGTAGCGCAGTAGCATCCACACAAGCTACATTTACTGATCACGGATCAATAAGTGACGGCTCCGGTATTCATAGAGCTGTGAGGCCAGTGTCTAGCCCATGGATGCTCAACCCTGTTCCTGCGGATCGACCTTCCTGCAGATTTCAGCTCCAACCCTGATCAAACACACCTGAACCAATTAATTAGAACATGAGGAGCTTGATAATTACAGGCAGGTGTGTTTAATAAGGGCTGCAACTGAAAACTGCAGGAAGGTCGATCTCCAGGAATAGGGTTTAGCACCCCTTAGTGTAGCAGATGAAAGTAAATCCATATGATGGCGAGAATGAAGAATTCTTCTTTCTGTTTGGTGCGTTACTGCCACCTCTCGCTCTGGTGATGTCGCCAACCAATCATTGGGCTGACAAGAGAAACTTTCTAGATGGAAAGATGACTGTAGAGCAGTGGTTCCCAACCTGGGGGTCGCAACCCCCACTAGGGGTCGCTAATGATTTTCAAGGGGTCGCCAAGAGCACTCACTCATGTTTTTTTTTTTAAGGAATTAATTTAATTTATTAAATAATTAAATTCAGATTATTTTGGGGGAAAAAATAGAAACACAAGAGATTTCATTAACGTCAAGAATGTTACAGCGTATCATGAGTAGGGGAACGAAGACCAGAGCTTACATTAGCGAATTTAAGATGCACCAAAGAGAAGATATGGCAAAGCGCCAGGGAGGAGATAAAAGTGAAGTGCTAAAAAGAAAGCAAGATTTATTTGGATAGTTATCTTGAATTTGGTTTCATTGAAGTAGTGGACAAGGTGAGAATCGAGTGTGTCATCTGTGGTGACACTAGTGAATGAAAGCATGAAGCCCTGCAAACTAAAGAGACATCAGAGCACCAGACACCCACAGACATTCTTAAAAAATGTCAGCGTAAAATGGGGGTCTCCTAGGAAAAAATTTTGGGAATCACTGCTGTAGAGGAAGTATTTCTGAAGCAGGACCATACCTGGAGAAGTACACGTCTTAAAGATAATTCTAATGCTGTGCTTTTGTTAGAGTTGAATTGGTTTAAAATGTATTCACTGTTTGTTCTGCAAATGTGCTCCAAGTGTACTTACATGAAATATTAATAGTAGTTTAATGTAAATACAGATATTTAAAACCGTGTTTTTGAACAATACCAGAGAGAAGTGATTGAATACATCTGCTGTGGTACTTCTGAAGTTGCAATACAACAACTATAATTCATTAACAGTTGTAAATATATATACAGTTGAAGTCTGAATTATTCGCCCCTCTTTGATTTTTTTTTTCTTTTCTTTTTTCAATTATTTCCCAAATGATGTTTAACAGAGCAAGGAAATTTCCACAGTATGTCTGATAATATTTTTTCTTCTGGAGAAAGTCTTATTTGTTTTATTTTGGCTAGAATAAAAGCAGTTTTTAATTTTTTTAATGAACATTTTTAAGGTCAAAATGATTAGCCCCTATGAGCTAGATTTTTTTCTCGATTGTCTACAGCAGGGGTGTCCAAACTCAGTCCTGGAGGGCCGGTGTCCTGCTGAGTTTAGCTCCAACTTGCTTCAACACACCTGCCAGGAAGTTTCTAGTATATCCAGAAAGAGTTTGATTAGCTGCTTCAGTTGTGTTTAATTGGGTTTGGACCTAAACTCTCCAGGACTGAGTTTGGACACCCCTGATCTACAGCAGGGTTTACGCAGGGTCTTAAAGTCTAAAATAAAGCCTTAAAAAGTCTTAAATTCGCTGTTCTAGGTCTTAAATATTTTTGCACAGGTCTTAATTTTCCGATGTCCGTGTAACGCTATGTCTAATGCTCATTTAAATTCTTTTTGTTGCTTGGTTTTCGTGGAGTTGTAGGTCTTTGTTTCACTAGTCCGCGGTATTACAGCTACACATGAGACCAACATGCAGTGCGCGCGGTGAATGTAACGTCATCGATGTGTTTAAACCCAATTAAACACACCTGAACAAGCTAATCAAGCTCTTTATGGGTATACTAGAAACTTCCAGGCAGGTGTGTTGAAGGAAGTTGGAGCTAAACTATGCAGGACACCGGCCCTCCAGGACTGAGTTTGGACACCCCTGCTATAATGTATTTTGGTTCAGTAAATTTACACAATTAACAATTCAGCTGCTCTAAAATGTTTCGTTGAATTAAACTGACCAAAAATCTGTAGTTAAACTTTGTGCAACCTGATTAACTGGGACATTTATGATGTAAAAAGTGGCTTTTGACCTCTGATTCCTCAGTCAGGACACTAGGTGGCACTGTGATTCAGCAAAAACATTGTGTGTTTTGCTAGTTTAGACAAAGTCAGTTCAAGTTTTCACATTAATTATTGTTTTAAAGCAGCTTTACAGAAGGTTTACGCTACTGCATCATCATCATCATCATCATCAGTGTTCAGGCTTTGTATTTGTAAACTTCTACACTAAGATCAGCTGTAATCATTTGCAGGTCCAGATATTAATGTGAGATAATGGTCCATCCATTGGTCAGCTTCTTATAGTATTTTTATTTTATGTTTGTGGCACGGTGGCTCAGTGGTAGGCACTGTGGCCTTACAGCAACAAGGTCACTGGTTCGAGTCCCGCCTGGGCCAGTTGGCATTTCTGTGTGGAGTTTGCATGTTCTCCCCATGTTGACGTGGGTTTCCTCCGGCGCTTCGGTTTCCCTCACAGTCCAAACACATGCGCTATAGAGGGAATTGATGAACTAAATTGGCCATAGTGTACGTGTGTGTGTGTATGTGTATGGGTGTTTACTAGTACTGGGTTGCAGCTGGAAGGGCATCTGCTGCATAAAACATATGCTGGATACGTTGGTGGCGACCCCTGAAAAATAAGGGACTAAGGCAAAGGAAGATTTCTTTTTGGCTTAAACCCTTTATTAATCCAGGTTCGCCACAGTGGAATGAACCGCCAACTTATCCAGCACATTTTACTCAGCGGATGCCCTTCCAGCTGCAACCCATCTCTGGGAAACATCCATACACACTCATACACTAGGGACAATTTACCCAATTCACCTGTACCATATGCCTTTAGACTGTGGGGGAAACCGGAGCACCCGGAGGAAACCCATGTGACCGCAGGGAGAACATGCAAACTCCACACAGAAACGCCAACTGACCCAGCCGAGGCTCAAACCAGCAACCTTTATGCTGTGAGGCGACAGCACTACCTACTGCGCCACTGCGTCATCCCAAAGGAAAATCAATGAATTAATTTGTATTACAAAAAAAACGAAGTCATAACAAATAAGTTTTACATAACCACTGATGTCCACACTTGCAGCATCATCTGGGACTGGGGTGGGCAACACCAGTCTTGTAGCACCCCACTGTTCATCTCTAATCAAACACACCTGAAAAATAGATCCTTCAGGATTGCTTGAAAATGACTGAGAATTGAGTGTTTAGGCAGGTAAAGCCAAACTTTGACATTAGTCTAGAGCAGGGGTGTCCAATCTCGGTCCTGGAGGGCTGGTGTCCTAGAGAGTTTAGTTCCCACCCTAATCAAACACACCTGAACCAGCTAATCAAGCTCTTACAAGATATACTAGAAACTTCCTGGCAGGTGTGTTGAAGCAAGTTGAAGCTGAACTCAGCAGGACGCTGGCCCTCCCGAACCGAGTTTGGACACCCCTGGTCTAGTCCCTGAGGGCCACTTGTCTTAAAAGTGTGCATTTAATGACCGTGATTTCAGTCAAAAAACTCATTTTTCCTGTTGTTTTGGGGACTGAAAACTTTATTGTGAAGATGGGTTTCAGCTTACATGATGTTGATGCAGTCACCACCTTTTCTTAGCCATTCAAGTTTACACGTGTCCATCAGTGGCAGTGGCCTTGTAGGCAATACTCTTCCCAATATTCTATCACGCTATCATCCCGTTTCCCGTATTTTTAATACTTCAATAAAAAGTGAAAGTAATGTCAAAGAGCCGATCTCTAATGTGATATAATGGCAAGAGCTGGTCCAGAAAACGATGCTTTCACTTTATTTTGGCTTTAAAGCACATTGAGATTCATATTAAAACAGCTGCAATTACTTCATTTTTATTAAAGCAGACTGTCGCACTGAATCAGTCCAGTCAGGTATCGATGCTGACTGATGCGCTCCGTATCGGGGGTATCCCGCATTTTTACATCCCAATGTTGACAGGAATGGAGATGGGAAGAATGTGAGGTCTGAGTTTTGAAAAGTAGCATAAAAACCACAGACAGACACCACTAGTGTACTCCGCATGATTTAAACCCCATCTCCTGTCTCTTGTTTTCAGTTGACAAGTCCGACTACATGGTGGGCAGCTACGGCCCCCGGCCGGACGAATACGAGTTCCTGACGCCCTTAGAGGAGGCACCCAAAGGCATGCTAGCCCGCGGCACCTACAACCTCAAATCCAAGTTCACTGACGACGACAAGCACGACCACCTGTCCTGGGAGTGGAACCTGAACATCAAGAAGGACTGGAAAGATTGAGCCCCATTTTCCTTCTTGCCATCCCCCTATTTCCTCCTTCCCCCTTTCTTCCTCCTCCAGTACCCTCCATCATCATCAATGACATCATAATCCTGGATTAACTGCTTAACTGATTTAAAGGAAAAGGATCTTTCTCACTCCGTCCACTATCCTGCAGTTCCCCCCTCCATCTCTTCCCTCCCTTTCCCCAACAAGTATTGAGGCTTTTCATGAAAATATATATGTGAAAACAAACAAAAACGTGCACAATCCATATTTTGTGTTTTGGTTTGTTTGTATATAAAAGGTAAAAACAGGAGAAAAAATATTCAAAAAAAAATATTCACCTCATGGATACTTTTTTTGACATGGTTGCTATTGTAATCTTCACCGCCCTGCCTTCCTTCTGTGTCCCTGTTCATCCCGCGTCATTCCTTCCTTCTCCGACATTCCTCGTTTGTTTGTGTTTTGTTTTTTAACCATGATCTGCCTTTACGAGTGAAATGAGAGATTTGCTGATATTTTGCCACTGGCATTCCCTCACAACTCAAGTTTGCCTTTTGTGGGAACGTGTCTCCGATGCCTTTGAGATGAGCCTAGGGTTAGCGTAGCATGGGGTTAACTGTAGGAAAAAAAAAAAGAAGCATTAGCGAGCGGGACTTTTCTTGGCTCCCGGTATGAATGTGTGCATGTCCGAATATGGTTTTAGCTATGTAGGGTTTGACATAAGAATCAGCCTTGCCCTGCTCTGATGGTGTAGGGTTTGTTTTTGTTTACCCATTTCATCGCCATGTGGCCTTAAAATGAATTCTGTAGCAAAGACACTGAGGAGCTGCCTTTTAGCATCTATTTTGAGGCTACTCTTGAGGGACTAGCGGTCACGTCTGCTGCCTCATTCAATTAGCTCGATTTCAGAATGGACCAAATGTGAAGGCCGGTAGAAGTTAGTGGAACCTTCAGTCATCCCACCTCCTGCTTTCCAAAGACAACTGTTGCTTCATTAGCAGAATGTGCCCTTTCGCTTTGTGGCTTGCCGATTAGGATGTTTCAGAAAGCCGATCAAGGGCTGTGTTTTCACTAACAAATCTCAAGTATTGAACTACTCAACCTAAATAACGACCAAACACCATAGACCGTGCCTCCAGTATTGACGAGCTGCTCGCCGCATGTGTACACCTAAAGGGAATGAAAGTTTAACGGAGGTGCGTTTGTAGCAGATCTGAAATCAGCTCCAGTCCAGGTGTAGTCTAACCTCAGCGTTCAAACAAGAGAAGAGCGGATGTGCCCATGCATCACTGTACTGTTTTATACATGCTTTTTCTTTCTTTCTTTGGCGACATCGTCTGCTAATCACTAGCTTGTTGTTGTTGGTCCAGAATGCTGCTTTGTGTCTTCATCTGTTTGTTCTTCTCTCTATGATGGCTGGAGATTACCTGTTCACCTGTGTCAACATTAAAGTGTTCACAACAAACTGTTTCTTTTGTCTTTCATTCACCAACATCAATGTTGTACCATTGTTTCTTTTGGTTATACTTCACCGGGGGGGTACATATCTAGATGATAAGCCTTGTTCTGCAGAACTTTTTGAACTTCTTGTACTCGTTAAGAACCAGTTTGCATTATTACTGAAAGAGCCCAGAATCCACTTGATTTACCTGCTGGCGTCACTGGCTCCCCTGGATTTGGGACTTGGGATCTGCTTGGTATACATCCTTTCCTGCATCTAGTTAATCCTGGTCCTCACGATTCCCTGCTCTGCACATTTTCTTTGTTTCTTTACAGGAGTTTCGTTTGACTGTAAGTGCCCTGAGAATTGAACATTATTCCAGTTGGAAACAAGCATGGGTATTAATGAGTGCAAGACATAACTTTTATGCAAATCACATGATCTGTAATAAGTTTAGCCTGAAGATACAGCAAACAGTGTGCAAGTGTGATCTTTGAATGAAGTAAACTTCAAGGTCAGCCAGTTTCCCATGTGCAGAGCTCAAGGGTGGATAGTAGTGAATACTATATGCAATATGGCACGTAAGGGATTTTTAGGCACAGATAAACTCCCAGTGACTCTAATTTCATAAAGTTTCTTTTACGGCATCAGTAATGTAATTGTGTTATCAAAAGTGTTAAATTAAGTATTCTTTAAGGTCAGAGGTCACCCAACTTGCTGACCTAAAAGATTCAGCTCAAACCTACCTGAGCAAACTAATCAAGGTCTTAGTAAGTATACTTGAAGCAAGTTGGAGCTCCAGAGCAGAGGTTGGTGATTTAGTTGGTGAAATGTAAAACGAGATGAAAGGCCTTTTAAATGCAAGTGTGAAGCAGCAGGTGAGCACAGAAACTCTTCAAAAAAAAGTTCATGTTTTGAAGTACAGGTGTCAAATCCAGTTCCTGGAGGACTGGAGCCCTGCAGAGTTTAGTTCCAAACCTGCTTCATCTCAAGTACCTGTAGGTTTTAAACAAAACTGAAGGACTCAATTAGTTTGATCAGGTGTTTATTTAGGGTTGGAACTAAACTGCAGAGCTGCGGCCCTCCAGGAACTGGATATGACACCTGTGTGGAACAAGGGAACTTAATACACTGCTTCTTGTCCAGCGTAAAACCCCCTTCGTTCAGATCTTAAATGCAGCAAGCTTAAAATGGCACGACAGTTCACCAGTCGCACCTGGGTGGGTTTATTCAAAATTAAAGTCCCCTTTTTCAATGGAAAAGTTCCGTCATAGAGCTCTCTACTTATGAACTGGATCTCTAAATCAGGTGCGTTAAACAAGAGACATGCAAAATAATCCAGAGCAGGATTAGGATTGAGAACCACTGATCAAGTGCACTTCTGAGCATGCCAGACATTCCAAGTACCCTTTATAGACTGCACAGACTCAAAAAAATAATAGTTGCAGTTAGAGGTTGGTATACTTTCAGCTTCATTCTTTCCAAGAATCACCAGTGGCCATTGTAGAAGTACTGGATCAGGGCTGCCCAAACTCGGTCCTAGAGAGCCGGTGTCCTGCATACTTTAGTTCCAACTCCAACTAAACACACCTAAACCAGCTAATCAAGTATACTAGAAAGCTCCAGGCAGGTGTGTTGAAGGAGGTTGGAGCTAAACTATGCAGGACACCGGCCCACCAGGACAGATTTTGGACACCCCTGTACAAGATGTTTTAAACCCTGAAAGTAAAGTTCTGCTTATGGGTTTGTCTTACTACTAAGTGCCTCGAACATCACTGAATATGTAGTGTTTGTTTCAAATCCGGTAATGAATATGCTTCCTCATTTTCCATTGTAGGAAACCCTATGACCTTTCAAGCACCTGGTAGATGTTTCATCCATCCAAACTCCTAAATGTTACATAACGCCAACATAACTAGAAATATTGACTTCTGCCAGTCTCGCCTTTCACAATGGAGGAGCTTTTTATGGTTTCTAGAACTTTTAGTGCAAGTAGCCACTTTTCATTGACCTAAGGTTTTGGTTTGTGCAGGAAAGGGTTTCCATCTAGACGATCCCACAGCAGACCATCCTGATCATTCATTCATTCACTCGTTCATTGGTAATAAACGTATCAAACAAACCCTTCTAAAGCAAGGTGTGATTTAATATTGAACAAAAGTGGTTACACAAGGCTGTGATTATCCATGACGGGATACATGTGAGAAAGGAAATGATCAGCAAGGATAAGCATCATGTCTCCTTGTGCTGATTGACATTAGGATGAATATGGTTACAGTTAAACCAAGAGCGAGTAATATGGTCTACCCTAAAAGGCAAACCCGGCAAAAAGCAGACGCAAAAGACAAAACATCCTGTTAATAGAAAACCACCATTTATCTTGATCAGTGGCACCAAAAGGTTCAGGGATGAGTCGCACTAAATAACAGACATCACTAAATATCTCTGACGCAATTTCCTAAAGAAAAGTTAAGACATTACATGAACAACCAGGGAAAGAAACCAGTGGCACAGAAGTTAAGAGCAGACCCATATAGGATCTGATACATGGACATATATGCAAATTACATGACATGTAATTTGCATACATATTTATGCCATGTATTAGATGTCTATGTGGGGGAGTGGTCTATTTCCCACCTTTCCTCCCTTTGGTGGAGTTTATATCGCTCTTGGTCCTCTGCAAGCGGGAGAAGATCTCTTTGAAGAGGGCTTTGTACTCTGGTGTGTTCTGGCTCAGCCGCTTGTCCACCGCCTCCACCTGCCGGCTGATGCCCTCCAGAGCCTCAGGAGTCGAGGGCGTCTGCGGAGGCGTCGGCGGTGGCTGCTGTGGCTCTGCGACCCGGCACTCCTTCATGGATGGGTCTCTGGACACAGGTCGAGACGTCTGGACTTCAGCGTGCCGCAGACTCTCCTCGTGGCGACGACACTTTCCAAGAAGCTCCTCATATTTTTCTAGAAGTGCGTGATACTGTTCGTCCACCTCCCGCAGGATGGACATGCCTCTTTTGCGGACGCCGTTAGCATGTAGCGCGTAGCTGCCTTTGCGTCTGCCTGAGGCATCAACCGCAGAGATGGCATCCAGAGCGGTGTCACTGCAGCTCTTGCGCACAGGTGCGGCTCCGTCATTAGCGTCCCCGTTCTGCGCTCCTGTCATCATGGCCTCGTCTGGAGTGTCGGTCTCGGGTGCGCAGTTGAGCAGCGTCTGCTCCAAGCCTTCCTCTCCGCTCAGCAGACAGACACGAGACTTGCGGAGCTGCTGCATCTCCTGAAGCTCTGCCTCCAGCTCGTGCACGCGCCGCTGGCAGCTCTCGGCACCCAGGAGGCGCTGTTCCAGACGCTCAAACTCCTGGAGCACGGCAGCACACTCCCGCTCCGCAGCCTCCCTCCTGCTGCGTTCAGCCGCCACTGCTGCACGCAAAGAAGAAACCATCACGCGCAGATGCTCGTTCTCTTCGTCCGCCGGCTGACATTCCTCCAGGTCTCCGCTACCGGGGTCGGACACCATAAAGCTATCCTCATACCTGCAAAACACACCAAACTATACACTGAAAAAAATGACTTCTTGGTGTAGTTAAACCTAATAAAGATTCTGTCATCATTGTTAATTTATAATATTAAATGCCAAAGATTACTAGAATTTCCTAATATTTATAATGTACCTTTACTTGATGTAATAATGAAACTAGAACCTAAAGTTCATTGACTAACTTTGATGTTGGCTTGAGAAAGCCAGCAAAACTGCATTGGGACTTTAGAGGGAGATTATTTTGGGAGGGAGGTTATGTTGTTGAAGGTAAAAAAAAACAGTGGGGGCCGGGGACCAGGGGTGGGGGTCTTGGTGAAGGTGTAAATCCGGTAGTGGGGATTTTGATCCAATGTTAAGTCAATGGGTTGTTAAGTCTCTATGTTTTAAACTGAAGTTTCTCCACTATTGTAAGTCAATGGGTAAACATGCGCCCCAGTTTATTATGTAGTTTTACACAGCTTTACAGCCTCTTCAGTCTTGGAAGATCACATTTCTAAGAATTTGTCTTTTGGATTTGTGATGCATTTGGTTCAATGTCAAGTCAATGGGTCAGTTAAGTCAATGGGTCAGTTTCCAGATAACCGAAAGCCAAAGTGGTCATAGCATTAAAGCCCTAGGAGGAGTTGGTCAATTTTGGGCTCAGAAAAAGGAATAATAATAAGTTTAAGCAGCATAACAGTATTGGCTTTCTCAAGCCAACATAATGAGTGGAAAGAGTTAATATTAATTTACTTGTAATATTTTTAGATTTTCTAATCGTTGCAAACCTATTGATATTAAGTACATTTTAATATTAGATATGTGGTATTGATGTGTAGTTCCCAGCATGCTTTGCATGGGATTGAATTAAGAGCAGAATATTAACATTGTGTTTACATTTGAGAGAAAGACTTGTTAGGATTAAGAAGAGTTTCGCCTTGGAGAAGAGTAGTGCTCATGCTTTGGGTCTTGGTGTTTTTATCATCAACATTAATGTGCTAACACTAGCTCTGAGATCAGGAAGCATTTTTATAGTAAATTTGCTCTTGGGTTAAATTTTCTTAAAGTAAAATGACAAATTTCAAGTCAGTGGAAATGTGCGTCAATTAAATTAATTTACGCCAAGTGTACTAATTTGTAACTAATAAGATTTACTTAACTTAATAAAAGGCGGGACGGTGGCTCAGTGGTTAGCACTGTCACCTCACAGCAAGAAGGTCACTGGTTCAAATCCCAACTGGGCCAGTTGTTTTGTTTTCTTAACTAATAAATCAAAATTTATAGAAAGAAAAATCATCTGCCAGTGGGGTAAGTAAAACAAACCTATGTCCTGCTTTATATTAGGTGGCCTTAAATATACATACAATGTACTTACTATGTTCATAATTTATTGCAGAATACCTGTGGCGCTGTAGAGGTGGGATACGGGTAGGGTTGGGGACAGATTTGGTGGTATGGGTAGGTTTAAGGTGTAAGGGATGGTCAACAGTGTATTTGCAAATGTACTTACAGAAATGAATTACTAGTAGTGTAACGGATCACAAATCTCACGGTTCAGATCACATTGTGGTTTTTTGTCACAGATCAGACCATTTTTTTTTATCAGTCAAAAAGGGAGGATTCTCCCTTAGGATTCTAAGGGCCCATACATTCAGGGGGGCCCCAGAAACATTATCAAGGGCCGCAACACAGCTCTTCAGTTTTATCCGACCAATCCCCGCTCTTCACTTTCATCAACACGACCAAAATATGCAGTAATTATAGTTTGTTGCGTGGGTGTTGAGATCCTGATCTTTTAATGATTAATTGTGCAGCTTACACTGAATGCATTAATGCAGGCTAAACAAACAGTGACAGAAAACACCTTAAAATGAAACCCACCACATCCCGAATAACCCACAACCACTTCTTCCATCATCATTACATTTTACAAGACAGCCTAAATGCTTTCATACGTGTGATTTGAATGCGATCCTTAATAAGTAAGAATAAAATGTATTAATCCGCGGGTCACATGTGTTCCGAACCGTGGGTTGTGATCCATATGAATCACAGCTCAGCAGTGATCCGTTACACCGCCATTAATTACAGATGTGATTAGATGCAGGTATTTAATCAAGCATAAGTACATGTATTATTATAACCAATGACTAATTTCAATGCAAGAACATATTAGTTAAGCTCACTTAATATAACAGGGTATATGCAGGAATCCTAAAGGTAATTTCAATACCTTTTTAAGACTTTTTAAAGACCATCTCAGAATATTTTAAGACCTCATCGCCATTTCAAGTTCTCATCAATATCAAACCTTTAACTTAATAAACAGTTGTAGTTAAATAAATCAATAGAGCGCAACCATGCAACAGAACTCAGATAAGCTTAGAAGAAACAAAGCTTGTTGGTGTTGGTGGTGTGTTTTCAGCGACAGGTTTTAGCCACTGTTTAAACTCGTCTTTCTCCAACCTGGGGTCCGTTCTTCGTACCTTGCTTAAATGATCTAAGATGATCTGACAGATCCTGGATCTGTTAATCTTGATAACTGAACTCTGGCTAATTTGGTTCTTCAAACAAGTTTGCGAATCAGATTAAAATGTCTGCATGAACTGATCTGAGATCGATGCGCGTGTTGTGAAGGACAGATCTATCGATCCTCGAAATCATGATCAGCAATGCAACGGTTGGCTGACGGCACAGCAGCGTAATGACATAATCTGATTAATATTCAATTATCCATGTAAGCAAAATTTACATAAAATTTGTAGTAACGGTTTGTTAAATATATATATATATATAACTTTCCTCTTTTGTTGTGGGCTGCAGGCTTTACACTTTCATGTGTCAGAAGTATTTAGCAATTTACTTAGTTTTACAGTTAGAGCGGATTTCCTTTATTATTGTAGTCATAGTAGTATTATAGTAGCTGGTTTCTTAATCGGTGTTAAGAATAACTGGATGTTTAAATTAAGTTTGCATCCCAAAAACACTTTGATATTGGTAAAGGTTTCTGCAACTTTTGTGAAGCATCAAATCACCGTCATATGAACTGTCAAAACATGTGTCGCATATTGTGCATTATTATACACAAATTGTACTAAAGCGATTGTGCGCGTTTGTATTGAAAAGTTCATATCAATACATTTTCTCTTTAAACCACCAGGTGGCAGTCTTTGTACTTTTATTTCAGAGTGCAGATTGCATAAGTTTTATTAATATATATATTTTTAACTTGGGAAAATAGTAAATATATATATATATATATATATATATATATATATATATATACATATACACACACACACACACACAAGTGTATATAACTACTACTGTAAGAAAATATCAGCATTCGGTACACACTTTCAGTATTATCTTTGCTTGAAATGAGCAGATCTAATCCTGTTTATATGAAATAAACCTGCTCCCCAGCAGGTTTGAGCTACCACAACTGTTGCTATGACAACAACTCTCGGATGAGTTTTGAAGAACGAAACGATCCTGGATTGTGTCAAATTGTCAATAACCAAATCCAGCAAATGGAGCAATCCAAGTACAAAGAACAGACCCCAGGAGTACACAAACTTACATTTTCCCATTTTGCCGTCTTTAGCTCTATGGTTTCGCTACACGTGGAGAGCGCCATATCACTTTCCCGCATTTGTCACAAATGACGTGACATCACTCGGAGGTTGGCTGGGCGTGGCCCTAAACAATCGCATAGATTAAGCACGCCATTGTTAATAATAGGAGGAAAATGCATATATTTATGCTTTTTTGGAGTCAAACACTTTGGACAACACTTGAACAAAATTTAAGACCTCGTACTTAAGACTTTTTAAGGGCCTTAATTTCTCATAATTGATTTATCAACTTTTAATACTTTTTAAGACCCCGCAGACAACCTGTATAAAATTGGAACTAAACTTATGTCAAAACGAAAAAATAAAACGATTATTTCGCTTATCCCGTTGGCAGGAAAAACTCACTCAAGTTTTACTTAATATTTCAGAAAACAACATTTTTTACTTGTCTAGAAAAGGCTTCTTGATTTAAGAATGTTTTAGATATTTGGAGTACAAAAAAAGTCAACTACTATATGCTAATAAAAGCATTTTTTGCATTGTATCATAAGTAGCCGAGTTACTGTCAAGCTGAAAAACAGCCAAGCTAGTAAAAATTGTCGTAGATCAAGTAATTTTCTTAACTATCACCTTTCAGAACTGTAGTTATGAATTTTGTCTACAGCAAGTTAAATGATCGGCATGTTGTTAAAGAGTTGAGACCTGTACCACTGTAATTTTTGCTCTCCACACTTTCATTCCAGTCAGGAAATTAAATGTGACTCCTCCCTGAGGCCAATATCAGTCTGTTCTACTCGTTCCCTGAACTGACTGTTTGTCCATGGTGAAGTAGAGTTTCCTGTGGACACTAGCAGACAGGCATGGTGTTGGTGCAGTGCGGTGATGATGAATGGAGCTGTACCTGGGGGCGGTGCAGAGCTCTTTGAGGCAGGGAAAGGAGTGCACAGTCTTCCTGCGCTCCTTCTTCTCCCGGCGAACCCTGAGCTCCTCCAGCGTGCGCAGCTCCTCCACCCGAGCCGTCAGCGTGTCCACCTGACCCTGCAGCATCTCCATAGTACCGGTCAGTCTAGAGGAAACATAATCATTCAGTGTGTGTGTGTGAGCCTCAGCATAAACCACATCCCAAATGTACATTTCTCTGGCATATGAGTGGTCAGATAATAGAGACGCATAACCTTTGCACAAATATATACCTTTAAACATGTAAAGTGCCCTGGTGTTATTTTAATGACAGAAAAATAAATGCATAAACAAACACGTACACAAGCGTTAGACTCATGTCGTTAGACTCTCATTCCAGCCTAAGCACGCTTACGTCATCTATGATGAGTTGCTCAGTTTAAGAAGCACAGTGGAGATATCTTTAGTTTAATGGTTTTAGTCGTTTGGGATGCGGTGACACACAGTCAAATATTTCACCGAACAGATCAGCCACTTTTGACGCTCATAAACAATCATAAAGTCCTCGTGCTGCAGGAATTAGGAGGTTTGTTGAAGGTACAGCTGTCGTGCAGTGAGGGGTTTGCGTCTTTATTAATCTATGACAGTTTGCGTTCATTAAACAGTAAGAATGATTAATAAATCAGTATGAAACAGTCCCTTAAAAGTCTGGTGTCATCTTCAGTTTCAGGATCTGGCGCGCTTTGCACTCACACCACAAGCGTTATGCGTCTGACCCCAAGTGAACTGCACTCTGGCACACCTCTTCCTCTTCTAGGACCGGCCAATGGAATCGCGCCTGAACCCGATTCAGAGTACTCACACTTCCATCAAACGGGAAACGGGCCTGGGCACGGTTCGGATAGCATAGTGTGAGTATGCCCTTATTGCGTTTCTATCACTCCAATATGGCTGTGGACACACTATACCTGCACACAGTTCTGTCCAAACAGCTTTCAAAAGATGATTTTCATCATAGGTGCCCTTTCAAGAGTTGACACTTAGCTGATGATTGATTATAAAGCTTGTTTGACATGCTGTCCCAGGAGAGAGCGCTGAGCTCATAAGATCCTCGAGCCCGGGGCTCCCTCCTGTTTGCAAGGCGAGAAGGGAGTTTGAGCTCAGGTAGATCTCGAGAACTCCCCTGCTGTAGTAGCTAATGAACAGATTTGGATTAGTCAATTAACCTAAGTTGCATGTTTTCGGTTGGTGGGAGGAAACCTGGGAACCCGGGGGAAACCCACGTGAGCACGGGGAGAACGTGTAAACTCCGCACAGAAACGTTAGCTGGCTTGGTAAGGACTAGAACCAGTGACATTTTTGCTGTGAGGTAACAGTGCTAACCACTGGGCCACTGTGCCACCCATCTAGGAAAGGAGGAGGAGTAGGGGTGGAAGGAGGGACTCTTCAAAACGAAGATGGCTGTAATATGGAACTTAGGGTATTTATAGTGGCTTTGGAATTGTCTGATTGGTGAATCATAAATTGAATAATGCGGGCCGGCTGCAAGCACTCATAAGCACGTGATCCTCTCGAAATTAGTTAATAAATAAACTTTACTTAATATACTTCAAGCTAAATTAAACAAAACTGATGTTAAAAGAAAAAAAATGTAGTTTGGAGCTGTTTTCAGCTGTTCAAAGCAGCTTGCCAAAGTAAAATTTATGGGAAATGTCTGCTGCCATTGGTCTGTGGTGATGATGTAACTTGTGGGGGAGTAGCTCTGAGGCTCCATGTACTTTGACTTGGTGTCCATTGGTACAGATTCGGTTCATTTAGAGGTCAGACAAGTGTAAAAACAAACAGCATATTCTAATTGAAAGCAACTGTGAAAATGGACTCACTCTATAAGTTTTGAAGAATAAAATGATCCTGGATCATGTCAAAATCAGTCAATAATCAAATCCAGTTAACAGAATAAAAAGAATTATTAGCCCTGCTGTATATTATTTTCCCCCAATTTCTGTTTAACCGAGAGCAGATTTTTTCAACACATTTCTAAACATAATAGTTTTAATAACTCATTTCTAATAACTGATTTCTTTTATCTTTGCCATGATGACAGTAAATAATATTTGACTAGATATTTTTCAAGACACTTCTATACAGCTTAAAGTGACATTTAAAGGCTTAACTAAGTTTCATTAGGGTAAAGTTAGGGTAATTAGGCAAATCATTGTATAACAGTGGTTTGTTCTGGAGACAATCCAAAACAAATATTGCTTAAAGGGGCCAATAATGTTGACCTTAAAATGGTTTAAAAAAACTGCTTTTATTCTAGCCGAAATAAAACAAATATGACCAAAAGAAAAAAAATTATTGGAAATACTGTGAAAAATTCCTTGCTCTGTTAAACATTATTTGGGAAATATTTGAAAAAGAAAAACAAATTCACAAGAGGGCGAATCATTTTAACTAACTGTATCTGTCAGTATATAGAGGATTTTTTTACTGTTGGAGTATCAGGAGTGTGTTTCCCATGATGCTCTGCTCACCTGTCAATTTTCTGCTGTGAACCTTTGCTCTCCAGCACCAGTTTCTCGTTGGTTATCTCCAGCTCTCTGGCCGTCACATCCAGCTGCTCATACACTTTAGCGTGCTGTTCATTCATCTCTCGCAACATCTCCATCTGCTTGGTCAAGTACTAAACACAGACAGACACACACACACACACACACACACACACACACACACACACACACATAAGCTTGCACTGCCATTGGCCACATCAGTACTAACTGCAGAAACATACAGCACTGTAAATATGACTAAACATGCTTTTTTGCTTTCTAAATAACATGTCAGACTAGTTTTGTAATTACTCATTCAGTATTAAAACATATAAGGTATTTTATACTGTATAAACACACACACACACACACAAACATACAATGCTCAGCATAAATGAGCACACACCTGTTTGAAAATGATGTTTTATCCATTTTTCAGTGAATGTAGACAATATATTTTGGTGCATTTAAACTAAAGTTTTATTAGTCAAGTATCATTAAAATAAAAGTTTATTTGGTTGAGAAACAACTTTTTGTAAAGATAAATGGAAGGAAATTTACTAAATATATTAATGGAACAGGATCCTTCCTTAATTTTGTAACTTCTTTTGGGGTTAACAGAAAAATCTTGACCCTTTCAATGCATTGTTGGCTATTATTATGATATACAGTGTGGGAAAAAAGTATTGAACACGTCACTATTTTTCTTAGACAACATTTTTTTAAGGGTGCTGTTGACTTAAAATTTTCCCCAGATGTTGGTAACAACCAAAGAAATCCATATATGAAAAGACAACAAAACTAATTAGTTTACAAGTTAAGTTATGTGTAATAAAAGGAAATTTAGGCATGGGCAATATGGGCGATCACCCAGAGCGGCATCTTGCTTTGGGCGGCACAGGGAAACGTCCCCTGGTAAAAGCATTGAGATACAATTTACTTTATGCAAGGGTTTAATTTAGAGTGGCAATCCCACAATAAAGACGTTAGTGGCCATTCATATTTGGCATCTTTTGCACGGGCAAGTTTGTAAATCTCTATGCAGAAAACCATTCCTGTGCGCCTCACACATGCTCATGTGTGAATCCCGATTGTTTGCATGCATGCTGATAAAATATGCGCTGCTCATAAGCAGTGAAACTGGAGTAACAGCCTTTTATGTAGAAGTGCTGGCATGCAGCGAGTTTTGCAAGTCGACAACTAAAGTTCATGTAATATGATGATGATGATGATGATGATGTTACTTTCACTAAGCATAGATATAAAGCAGAAGGGAGGGATAAAGAGGCAGGGAGGTAAGACTTCATAACATTAATTCTCGGCCATCAGTCGGGTCTAAGACCACAGATAATTCTATAAAGCATATTTTTTTGTATTCTATAGAATTGTCATAACTAATATTAATGCAAAAGATTTCTTAAGTGATCTTAGCTTATCACTCCAGTTGTTACATTGTTTTCCAGTAACATTTAGGATTGACTTCTGTTGTTTATTTAGAATAATAATTGTATAATAATATTAAGAATAATAAATATAAATAAATTGTTATATTTATTGAAAAATATATATAACGATATAAAGGAGGGGGGTGTGTAGGGGTGGTTCACCCAGGGTGCCATTTAAACTAGAACTGCCACTGACGCAGGGAAAAAAGTACTGAACACAAAAAGAACATGAGGTGTAGTTCGGCAGTGAAAGCCTAGACAGCAGCTGAAATCTCTCAGTAGTTCTTCAGCAAGCCTCTGCCCTTCCTCAGTGTAAATGAATATCAGCTGCTACAGTCCAACATCTACATTAGCAGGAAGATGAAGATGACACCAGGGTGGACATTTCAGCAAGACAATGATCCAAAACACAGCCAATGAAACTCTCAAGTGCTTTCAGAGAAAGAAAATAAAGCTGTAGAATGGCCCAGCCAATCACCTGACACAAATCCAATAGAAAATACAAAATAAGGATCAGATCTGACAGACGAGACCCACAGAACCATCGAGATTTTGAAACTCTGTTGAAGTGTGTGAAAAACTCACACCTGAGCAATGCATGTGACTTCATTCTCCACATAAGAAGCATCTTTCTCACCTCTTTACCTCAATACTTTTCCCCTGTGTCTTTCATTTCATTAAACATAACTTAATTTGTAAACTAATTAGATGTGTTTTCTTTTCATATATGGATTTCTTTGGTTGTCATCTGGTGACATTTTCAAGTCAGCAGCTCCTTCAGAAATATGTTTTCTGAGAAAAATGGTGACGTGTTAAACACATTTCCCACACTGTTACCTTGTCAACTTTAAAGGGACAGTTCACCCAAAAATGATCAATTCTGTCATCATTTCCTCATCCTCCATTTGTTGCAGATAGGTTTGAGTTTGAATATATACTGAAGAATGCTGGGGGAGAAAAACAGACATTGACTTCCAAGGTATTTTTTGTTCCTACTATGATAATCAATGAAATTCAATATTTTTTTCAGGTTATCTTGTTGTGTTCAATAGAAGAAAGAAACGCATATATGTTTAGAATCACTTGAATAAGTAAATGGTGTGAATTTATACTTTAACGCACTGGTTTAGGGTCATTAATGGTCTATTTTAACGTTTTATAACCCCTAGGTAAAATAATCCTGCATCATCATTCAGCATAGATCACAGATGATCAGCAAGAAAAATGGCAAAGTATAAATATTTAAAATGAATGATTTGGCTGCTGCAGTGGATCCTTAAATAGAGTCTTTTAATGAGTCGTCAAATGACTCCTGCTCTAAATCTGCCTGAAGAGATTTTCTGACATGAATTATTGAAATAATATTTTACTGGAATCACACTGCATAGTTTACACTCAAAGAAATGTGCTAGAATCTCTATCTGAAGCTAGTGATGGTTGTTTTCTAAGCATTGCTTTATCAAGTTTCAAAACCTTTATGAATCATTTGGTTTCGAATAAGTGGTTTGCAGTGTTTATCAAAATGTCAATCTGCTTGTTAAGTGTGACGTCATGCGTCTAAGCGCTCTATCAAACTGTATGGGGAGACTAATCACAAGGTAATAATAAACGTTTACAATGCGATGTACTACTTTTAACTTGTTTAAATATTGGTGTCTTGTGATGCAGCAAGCCCAGAGACTGATGTGGACACCATGATTTTATATCAAATTCACTTTAATGTGTGATAGGACTAAAAAGTGATCAAACAAATATTTTCTCAATTCAAATGAGTAGCGGCTTGGACCCTGAAGCAGTATTCCATACGTCATGACTTAACAAGCGGACATCATGTGATTTCAGCAAACATGGCTATATTATGCCACTATTGTTTAGAAATGTTTAGAAAATTCAATAGTTCTCCACTGGGGGGCGATATGTGTAATACTATAATATCCATATTGATCACGCAGGTTCACTTAAATCGTTCCCAGTGGCCAATCACTGAACAGGTTTCATAGTTTTTACTTGATCACAGAGTTTGTAGAGGTTTTAATGACACATTTCTAAATCCAAAAGGAGTAATATTAGGATATAGTCTCTTGTTAGCCTGTTTAGCAGAGTCCACAATACTGTAGAACAAACAACACAACTGTTAAAAAAAAAAATATATATATATATATATATATATATATATATATTTATTACGCAGACACTTTATATTTATTATTATATTACCAGCAAAGTGCAATTGATTAGTTATACTTTCAGTTTAACATTTGAAACAGCCAATTTTTAAATCGCATTTACAGTTTTGACCACCAGGGGTAACTAGCGTGTGGTGTTTCGAACGCTTCTTCGAACAGTGAATCATTTTGCGAAGGAATTGGTTCAATTGTTTTGAAGCTTTGAAAAGCTTTGTTTCTCCCATCCAAATGTTAGATTCCCTGGACTATTCCTGGACTTTCACTGGTTAAAAAGGTGAATTTCCTCCACCAATAATGAACAGAAAATGGGCTGCTGTTTTGTACTGTCCTTAGCATGCGATTCTCGCTTTTTTCCTCAAAAATATATTACATTAATGCACATCAGTAACTATCTAGTAAATTATTTTATTTATGTCCCTGAAAGCAAACAGGGACAGATCGGAAATAAACAAACTCTGGGCGGCGTGGTGGCACAGTGGGTAGCACCGTCGCCTCACAGCAAGAAGGTCCGCTAGGCCAGTTGGCATTTCTGTGTGGAGTTTGCATGTTCTCCCCATGCTGGTGTGAATTTCCTCCGGGTGCTTCGGTTTCCCTCACAAGTCCAAAGACATGCGCTATGGGTGAATTGGGTAAGCTAAATTATCCGTAGTGTATGTGTGTGAATGAGAGCGTGTGGGTGTTTCCCCAGTGATGGGTTGCAGCTGGAAGGGCATCCGCTGTGTAAAACATATACTGGAATAGTTAGCGGTTCATTCCGCTGAGGTGACCCGAGATGATAAAGGGACTAAGCTAAAAAGAAAATGAATGAATGAATAATCAAACTCTACTCCATTCTGCATTTCGATTGGTTGCCACCTAACCACGTCATACCTCATTACCACAGAGTTGACTCGATTTTAACTCGACTCGAATTCCTACACCGGCAACACGTTCGTTTTTGGGTGTACTATCACTTTAGGTGATTGCCAGTTAAATATCAAGAAAGGAAACTATCATACTGAAACAATGTAATGATAACATGATACTGAAATATTATATTTGATTAATGGAAATTAGCAGCACGGTGGCTCAGTGGTTAGCACTGTCACCTCACAGCAAGAAGATCACTGGTTCAAATCCCAGCTGGACCAGTTGGCATTTCTGTGTGGAGTTTGAATGTTCTCCCTGCGTTGGCGTGGGTTTCCTCCGGGTGCTCCGGTTTTCCCCACAGTCCAAACACATGCGCTATAGGGGAATTGAATAAACTAAATTGGCCGCTGGAATAGTTGCTGGTTCATTCCTCTGTGGCGACCCCTGATGAATAAAGGAACTAAGCCGAAGGTAAAAAATTGAATGAATGAATAATGTAAATTAATAATTGAATTGATAAACAAAAATCTCTTGATATTTCGTGGTTTGGACAAGAAATATAGATAAATTCCCTGCTTTTTAATGTCTGGAATGGACCTTTTAAAATTCCAGGATATTTCTGAAATGTTTTGTATGATATTCTGTATGATATGTGAACTGCAAGAAATGTACAACAACAAAAAAAAAGAGCTGTAGAGAAGTCATCTGAAAAGTCTTGAGTTGGTTTATCTCCTGTGAAATGTGTTTCTGTGTTCGACATCACACTGAATGTTCCTTCAATAAGCTTAAGACCATAAACCCCTTCACATCTCATGTTTCTGTGTTTGAATTCATCCTGCTGCAGTCGAAACATAACAGCATTACCGCTTTGAAATATGGAGAAGTTGTGCAATGTGTACAGAATGAGGCCAGTCTCCACATAGAGCAGAAACAGCAGGTTATTGTTCTCTGAGATGTGATGGAGTCTTTGTTCAGTGGATCTGGCTCACAGACAGACCACGCTCCGCATGTGCTCAGCTAACAGTCTCATTACAAACACGCATTAGCATCATGCTGACGTGTAATTGGCTAATCGTCAGGAGACCAGCACTGACTGGAGATCAGGAAACATCACTCTTCTCTCAGACGTGCTGATCAGAATCTGTGTTAATCTGGAGTTTAAACTGAGGAAACACTGATGCACAATTACACCTGATCATTCTTCATAGAACAGAAATGATTATGAGTTTTGAACAGAAACTCAACAGAATCAAAACAACACAAGTATAATACAGCTTAATTGCTTTATCTTCCTAGAGTGCTGTCCTAGCACTGGATAGCTCTAGGCTAGATTTTAATACCAGGTGGTGCTCTAGGCTAGATTTTAATAGCAGATGGTGCTCTAGGCTAGTTTTGAACAGCAGATGGTGCTCTAGGCTAGTTTTGAACAGCAGATGGTGCTCTGGGCTAGTTTTGAACAACAGATGGTGCTCTGGGCTAGTTTTGAACAGCAGATGGTGCTCTGGGCTAGTTTTGAACAGCAGATGGTGCTCTGGGCTAGTTTTGAACAGCAGATGGTGCTCTAGGCTAGTTTTTAATAGTAGATGGTGCACTAGGCTAGTTTTAAACAGCAGACGGCACTCTAGTCTAGTTTTTACCAGCATGTGGTGCTCTAGGCTAGTTTTTAACAGCAAACGGCGCTCTAGGATAGTTTTAACAGAAGATGGAGCTCTAGGCTAGTTTTTACCAGCAGATGGTGCTCTAAGTTAGTGCTTAACAGCAGACGATGCTCTAGGCTAGTTTTTAACAGCAGATGGAGCTCTAGGATATTTTTTAACAGCAGACGATGCTCTAGGATAGTGTTTAACAGTAGACGGCTCTCTAAGCTAGTTTTGAACAAAAAAGATGGAGCTCTAGGACAGTTTTTTACAGCAGACGGCTCTATAGGATAGTGTTTGAAAGTAGACGGCGCTTTAGGCTAGTTTTTAACAGCAGATGGTGCTCTAGGCTAGTGTTCGACAGTGGATGGCACTCTAGGCTAGTTTTGAACAGCAAACGGTGCTCTAGACTAGTTTTTAAAAGCAGATGGCGCTCAAGGCTAGTTTTAAACAGCAGATGGCGCTCAAGGCTAGTTTTAAACAGCAGATGGCGCTCAAGGCTAGTTTTAAACAGCAGATGGCGCTTTAGGCTAGTTTTAAACTGCAGACGGCGCTCTAGGCTAGTTTTAAACAGCAGGCGGCACTCTAGGCCAGTTTTTAACAGTAGATGGCGCTCTAGGCTAGTGTTTAACAATAGACTGTGCTCTAGGCTAGTTTTGAACAGCAGGCGGCACTCTAGGCTAGTTTTCAACAGCAGACGGTGCTCTGGTTTAGGCTAGTTTTTAATTAATTTCATATTATTTAAATCAGGCATTGTTTAAACCTGCTATTAAAAGGCACTTTTATCAACTCTATGGATGACACTATATATAGGGGTAAATGGGGTCTAAAGAGTTCGGTACATCTGAAAAACTCCACGATCAGACTGTTTTCATAGTGTAAACACTTGTGTGGTTGAATGGGTTAAAAAGAAGCAACAAACCACCACCTCCTCTCCCTCCTACTGACTGAACACATGAACCAGCTATTCATACATTGCTTCAAATTCATAGCTGCCATCTACTGCCTTTTTTATTGGCTTGCTTTCCTGCTCACTCTTAACATGAGCGCTGCTTTAAACCCTTTTTAAAGTCATGACTCATCTCCAGTCTCGAATTGAACATGTGCTCATGCTGGTTTGTACCTCAATTTCCTGCACCTGCTCTTCATTGTTGATGTACATCTGCTGCAGCGAGTCCTCCAGCTCCTTATTGCGCTCCAGCAGGGTTTTGCCCAGCTCAGCTGCCAGGTGCAGATCTAGAACAAAAAGCAATACAGTATCAGAGAATTATGATCATTACTATTTTGGGAACACATACAACACATCATGTTTTAGCATATGGGAAAGCAAACCTTGTTGCTATAGTTACCCACTGATTGCGAACACAATCAAAGAGAATCCACAAAAATGTTGGAGTGCAGTTTTAGAAGCATCAGACATTAGACTAAAGGCAATTCAATGACAAGATAAAAGAGATGCGTATAGAGTGTTTTCAATTATTTCTAGGTTTGGACACCCATATGCATGGAGATACTCCTATGTAAACAACCAGCATGATAATTAGAAATATAAATACAACAATACATTTATGTGCATCCATACTGACGAACAATAACACTGCTTAAAGGGGTGGTCCACTACGATATCAGATTTTAAACTTTAGTTGATGTGTAATGTAGCTGTGTGAACAGAAACAACATCTCTGAATATAAGACGCTTAAAGTTCAATGCAGAGGGAGACATTGGCTTTTACAGTGTTAGCTTAGCAAAGCCTACAGTGAACGAAGTTTGGGGACTACAAAAAAATACATCTGGGCTAATGAGATCACAGGAGCTTTCAGTTATGCGCATTTTTAAAAACTCTATCTTTATCGTAGGGCTGGGTAATAAAATCTGTATCTGTATTTATTGACCGAACACTATCTATTGTCAATATTGATAAAGAAAAAGATTTGGTATATAGTTTTGGTATTAAGCGCTATAATTTTATTAAAATGTTGCTGCTGAGCGTGCGCCTTGGAAGCAATGCCAATAAGCTTAGGGTGTAAGTTTGTCATTTCCAATGGAGGTGCGCAATTTGCACAATGTGCATATGGGAGCGACACGCACATATTGTGCATGTGACGTGCGCACATTTTCCAGCCACACCTAGTTGAAAACATCTGAACTTTTCTGAATGCCACGAGGGCACAGCAATTCATGTAAATAGAACTAACCAATCTGCTTCACACTTTGTATTGAATATACACATTTTTGTAATAACGGCAGACTAATTACCTCAGACAAACACAGTACACACAAACACTGCAGTGCTTTTTACTTTTCTCCATAAACTTGCATCGGAACTGCAGAAATGGATGTCCATTTGTCATTCTCTGAGAAAATGGTTGATGGTCGCCTAGTTAAGAGATACCAGGGGAGCGCCAGCGCAAAGTCCATTGTAAATGGTCAAGGAATACAGCAGCAGTGAGGCGATTGTAAATAAAAAAGGATGTAAGGATGTCTCCATAGTGGCTTTTTTCTTGTGCATCCCAGCCACTGGCACCCCATCTAAAAGAGTTTTTAGCATAGGGGGTGTAATGTTGACATTCAGCTTCACAATTTGTAATATTGCAGTATGTATTTGAATAATAATGGTTGGTTCCTTTACTTGAAAGCTCAGATTTGATTATCATAATTTCTTTTGTTGACAGAGTTTGAGGTTTACTGTATTATTATTATTATTCACACCTTAAAGTTTGCTTTGATTGTTCAGCATTTACACTTTACCATTGCACACACTTTTAACATTTTATTTACAGAGTCTCTTTAACACTTATGTTTATTTTATTATAAAGAGATCAGATATTTTGTTTAAATATTTTTGTTTTTGACTATTAAAACTAATTGCCTTAGTAATGTTGGTAAATTAAAATAAAGCAGTCAATAAAAAAAATCCTAATATTCCTAAATGTATTGTTAAAAAAAATTAAATAATTATCGATATTGAATGATATGAAACCCAATATAGTGATAATTTTATTATCACTTTTCATTATCACCCAGCCTTACTTTATTGTTATCTTTAGAGTTATTGTGCTTGGTGTACATGGTCATCTAACAACTGAATACATTGTTCTGCTTACTTATGCAGTCTAAACCATGAGGAAAACACATCAAAGCTGCTAGATTATACAGAGAAGGACTTAGTAAGTAGAAAACGCTGCAATATTTTGAATCTATTTAGCTCGCGTCTGCTTGATTTGATGTAACTTTTGGCAGTTTGGCAGCCAAAGCAGTACTATTTGTTTATACAACTGACAGGAGATTGTGCCATTTCAGTGGCGGCTCCAGCATACACTGTTTTTATGTCCCTCTTTAAAACTCATTTGTTTTACCACTGTATATGATCATAAGTGACTGCAGTAGTATATTTGTGAAGTATTGCTTTCGTTAATGTGTTTTAGGTTAACTTTTAGAGCATTTGCTGTTTTAAATGTGCTTAGATATTGAAAATATTTTTTATTTAGGGTTGACTGATTAGTACAGGCCAAAAAACTTGACCATAATTGCTCAATTTTAGCAGCAATAATCAGTAAATATCAAAGTATCATTCCAGTTCAGTGGCATTGTTTTTGTTTGACTCTCCAATATGGCCGCCTGATGAGGTGTCGTGAAAACACTCTATACCATTGAGGTAATATTTTTCTGTTTTATTTTAATACCACAGAAAGAGCTCTGATACATTACTGCTTAAATAAAACCCCAGGATTTTCACTTGTGCACTGTTGGTTCATGGCGCTCCTTTATTATTTTCTCGTAGCTGTATTTCATAAAAGCAGTGTGTGTTTCTTGGCTGTATCTGGAATTAGAGGCTCGAGTGTTCGAGAACCTGAGAAAAGAGGCCAGAGAAAATCCTGCTGTTTAATTCCATCTGAAGGAGGTGATTTTTTTTTCTTAATCCCTCATGTTTTCTGATGAACATGGGCCAGAGAGACGACTGCCAAGACACGACTGCAGAAATGAAAGATGGAGGATCTGCTGGAAGTAAAGTGAGAGTCATAAAGACCAGGGGTTTCTTTTATAGACGCTGCGCATGAAAAAAACAGGGGCGGACATGAGCGTATGATACTGACTACGAAATAGATCTATAAAAAATAAATAAATAAATTGATAGGAGAATGTGCGTGAATTCCTAGAAAACATATTAAACTGAAATATTGACTTAATTGAACCACTTTAAATCATCATATGAGCCGAAATCATTCATTTATTCTGGTGTGCATTCACTTTTAGGAAGGTTTCTACACATGTTTTATAGATCAGAATTTGTCTTACCTAAACATTAGATAAGCAGATACTTTGTAAGCCATGTCCTAACAACAAGCTAGGTGACGAGATACGCAGTGATAAGCAATTTGGCTGTTTGCACCAGACGAAACACGACAGAAATGTAAATACAGCCATTCAGAAGCACAGAATAGTGCACTCACTGCACTCCAGCGAAACGGTAAGGTTTATAACCTAATTAATGCATATTAAACCTCTTTAACATTATTAAATGTAGATGCTGAATCACTGATATGTGTTGGTTTGCACTGAGTCACAGTTCTGAAGTTCAATTGCAGACAGTTTATTTTATTTTTAAGATCTCAGGTGACCTATCTGCTGCTTAAAGTCATGTAAAATGGCATTCAAACATTATTAGCATTTAACACTGAATAAAGCACTTGAAAGTGTACTGAAGGTGATCATAGTTTATCCAACAGGATAAACAGGTTCACCTTTAAGAAATGATAATAATAATATTAATAATAATTCATTTTATTTGTAAATGGCGCCTTTCTAGACACCCAAGATTGCCTTACAAAAAGCATGCTAGAACAAATTAAAACAAATAATAAACATTACCAAACATGCATTGACTAAACAAGTATAAACACACATCACGAATATAAAACAACATGATAAAAAAACATGATAAAAAATTGTTAAAGAAAAGCCTGCTTAAAAAGATGGGTCTTTAGACGAGATTTAAATGTGTCAAGACCATCACTGCTCCTTAGATCCAGGGGAAGCGAGTTCCATAGCCGAGGAGCCATAGAGCTAAAAGATCTGTCTCCCATTTTGCTTAATTGAGTGCGAGGTGGAACCAGGGAGAAAGAGTTGATGGATCTAAGAGTGCGAGAAGGGGTATAAAAATGGAAAAGTTCGGTGAGATAGTGAGGAGCAAGATTATGAAGTGCCTTGAAAGTTAGAAGTAATATTTTAAAGTCAATACGAAACTTTACCGGAAGCCAGTGAAGCTGATAAAGAAGTGGTGTGACATGCTCGTGAGATGGAGTCCTACAGATGACATGAGCTGCATGGTTCTGAATCCGTTGGAGTTTATGGAGAAGTTTAGAGGGAAGCCCAGAAAGAAGTGCATTACATTAGTCAAGACGTGAAGTAACTAATGCGTGGATAAGAATCGCTGTGTTGTTGGTTGTGAGTGAAGGGCGAAGACGAGTGATATTACGCAGGTGGAAATATGCAGTACGCGTAATATTATTGATGTGACCTTCAAATAAGAGTGTGATCTATCCAAGATGACAATAGACAGCGTTTCTAAAATATTAATTCAGGTGTTGATTAGAACAAAAACTCCTTTTAATATGGAAAATATTTCTTCTAATCGCGTGTCGTTGCTTTGATTTAGAACACGACTTAAATCAGCCTTTAGGCTCAACAGTCAAGCACACTCCTGTTGGTGTCCTCAATCTGGCAACCTGCTCTTGCATGCGTTTTGAACCGGGAGTGCAATACCTAGTTCAACCACTGGGTGTCAACCTTACATACAGCATCTTTAACATATAGTGCGGCATGTTCAACTTTGATGAAATATGTTTAACTATCAAATGACACACTTTCTTAACAGCTTTATTAAATCTTGAGTCACAGTGCTGTTTTTGTTGTGTTGAGGCTTCTATCCTTGTTATACGCTTCTATGCTAGCAGTTATGTTTCAATCAGAAAGCATCTCCCATGCCTTGCATCTCCAGAAATCAGTGTGATTTGACAAACACAGATCCCCAGTCAACTCAGATGGTGTTTCGATACCCAGCAGACACAGGGAACATGTTAGCACAGACACCAGCAGGAAGTGACACCGTGGGAGGTGGTGAAGTATTGAGCTTGCCATCATTGACCTCCATTACACTTCTATAAATGCAGAGATTTATCATGAGACTTTACAGTGTCGGCGGCAGTGCACACATGCTATAGTGAGAGAGCACAGAGCAGCACACGCATTAATCATATAAGGACAGTTTTTTTTTTACACGTGTGTGTAGAAACTGATCCCATGAGAGACTACAGAATAAAGCCAGATAACAAACCACAGCAGTGAGGAAGACAGAATCTTCAATAAGAGGTTCATAAACTGTTATGAGCTGCTGCACTTAATCATGTTACATTATTGTATTGATTATTATGAATAATGATTAAAGTCATATTGATTTTATCATTTACTACAACCTATTGATTCTTATTCATACAGATTCAGTTTACATTTAGTCTTTTAGCAGATGCTTTTAGCAGACTTACAATTGAGGAGGCATTCAGCGATTCAACAAGACGAGGCAATACACACTAGTAATGCTAATTATACAAGGGAACTGTTAGTGCTCAGAGAATTAAGTGTTAGTTTTAACACAAATTAAGGGGGAGGGGGTTTTTTTGACAGAAAAGAGTGTTTCTACAGGTGCTTTGTCAAGCCCACTCACCTGTGTGAGGCACAATTCATTAATTATTTTATTTAAGATGTTCAGTTATTGTAAAAAGTGTGTGGTGCAAATGTGTTTGTTAAAGTGTCAGAGAGATGAAAGTGTGTTTTCTACAGGTGGTTTGTCAAGCCCACTCACCTGTGTGAGCCAAACTCAGAACTGCATAATTCAAGTGGTGTGATTGGGGGGCAAGAAGAGGGAGTCCTGGTTTTGTTCACAGGGGTTCAGGTGATTATGGAAGAGTTGGGATTTTAGTTGTGGTTTGAATGATACTAGTGAATCCGCAGTCTGTGTGGGAATAGGAGGATCATTCCACCAGTCAGCAACAGGGAGTGAAAAGGTTCTGGAAAGCTCTGTGGTAGCTATAAATTGGATTCACTATTGATTAATTCTGAATATTACATAAAATGGAATTAAAGTTTAAATGCTGGAATTAGTGTGCGTTGAGCAAGGCTCAGCATCGAAATCGCAATTTGCTATTTAGTTAATAAGGAGCCACAGTTCGTGAAACTGTAGCATTTGTAACTTTAATAATGATACATTCTGAGTTATTTATACAATAAAGTAGTCTATCCTGGATTTTTACATTCGATTATTCAGATTCTATAGCTAAATACTGTTAGACTCCCCAGAAAACCATAAAATTGTTTATTTCACTTTTTTCCCACGTAATATTACATACAGGTTTAAGACAGTGTGTCTTTACTACTTCGTGTGCATGTGAATAGGTTAAATGCACAACCCAAATTCTGAGACAACATACTTAACTTTATCACAAACTAATCATTCAACGCAAGTATAACTAAAGTAAAAGTCAGACCCCCTAGCGTTTCGCAATTCCGCAATCTCTGAATCACAAATTTTTTTTAATAATCTCATGAAACATCCAATTACAAACCATATAATCGAATTATATTTATTTCAGTTTGCAAATAATTGTTTTCCATGACTTATAGACATTGCATACGCAGCACACGTGATGTATTTAAGTGTCTCTCTAAAAAATGACATCTCACTTGTGCCCTTACTATCCAAACATTACATGAAAGTGGGTGGAATTGTTTTACAGCCTGTGCAGTAAGCAGATGCGGATGAAGCGCGAGTGATTTACATGTGAAGTCAAAGCAAAAATTGAATTGGATTGGCTATCCTATGGCACAAATTGGGCGTTATATGGCTTTGGGATGCTTCAGACTACAAAAGAAAGTTTGAGCAAACATTAGAGCAATGGAACAGACAGAAAAGCAAGCAGCTTAATGATGGAGATTGTTTCAAGAATGACGGCCGCTGGATGTGACCGAATTATAGGACATTATTTGTGCTTTACATGTATGGCTGGTCATGTATGGCAAAAAATCTTTTTTTAAAATCTTGAAAAACTAGGGGGTCTGAAAAGTACTCCAGTTAAACTTAATTGTAGACTACTTGTGCACTTAAAGTTCACCACCATTATGCTTATGGACAACTTAAATGTATATACACTTTTATATACCAAAAAATGAGACAATTCAGTCCCGGGTGGTATTCAAGTATGCACTTACTACTACGATATAGATGAAAAGGCAAAGTAAAGATCATTGTGTTTAATTGAAGAATCAATATTTTTATCCAGCTCTAATATTTATATCATTACTGTGCAGTCTTTGCATTTTTGATAAACTCATTAAATCATCTCAGATTCCTAAACATTTTTAGAATAAATCAATCCAAACAGTCCTAGCAAACTGTTTAGTGACACTTTTTCATATAAAGTGTATGATGAGTGTTAATCTCAGGCCTTTAATATTCATTCATTTTCTTTTTAGCTTAGTCTCTTTATTAATCAAGGGTCGCCACAGTGGAATGAACCGCCTCCTTTAATATTCATTCGAGGAAAATAACTTCAAAAGGTTGGTTTACAATTATAATTCAAACTGGCATATGCTAATATGGTAATGAGTACAGTGCATGTTCACTTTTCATTACTGTGATATTAATATTTGTCTCACGTCAGAACAGTGAATTTACTCATAATACCAGCAGAATCTGATATTCAGTACAGTCCCTCACATTTTTTGCAGAAGCTTTGAAAACAAGGTCAGCTGTGATCTCTGAGAGCCCAGATCCCAATTAAGAATTTCCATTTATTAACTTCTCCAATGAGGATGTGCTCTCGTGAAAAGCTAACATGCACGTAGCCAGTAAGGACTAAACACATGGACACAGCTTGCGTCACACACCCGAGGCTGTAGGGCACATATAGAACTCGTGTGCACTGAATATTTCTGCATGCGTGACTTCAAATCAAGACCGGACGTATGAACAAGCAAACCAAAAACAAGAGCAAAGCCATTCAGAATGAGAATAATTGTAAAAAAAAAAAACTGGTGGGGGGGTGGGGGGGTGGGGTAAGACAATATGGCAGATGGGTATCAAATACGGGAGACTACCGGGAAAAACGTGAGTTTTGGCAGGTATGGTCTATCGTGAAAACTAAAGGTGGTCAGCTCCTTCTCACTCAGGGCTGTCTATGCTAATAAGGGAATGATCATCACTAGAGGGCAGAGCTTTTCCCCTCTGATGACACGTACAGCAGCAGAATGTCAACCAAAGCATTTCTGCAGGCTGTTTTTATCAAGTGTGATTATAAAAAGTTGAAATAATACATTTTTACCATTAGAAACTGCTTATATTCACACACTGCTGCCACACAACAGTGTTTAAACGCCTTATTAAAGTGATTTTTGCATAATAGGTCCACTTGTAAAATGAACAATAACAGCTCTCACTATAGTAAAGGTCATATAATTGTGTTATGAAATCAAATGCAACTAAACAATAGCCTAAAACTTGTGAACTAAACTGAAAATATCCTTATAGTAACTCATATTGTACATATACTGTACTTAATCTGCTACGAAAGCTGATTTTCTCCATTTATAGTGTGCTTTGTGTTGTTTGATTGTCTAAATGATGCCGTATACTTTGACCATCTGTATACGGTCCCCTTCAGAGGAGACGGTGGTGTCTGGGTCTTAATCAGATCATCCGGCTCAGCCAAATATTGAATTCTGCCAACTGCAGATCTCAGAGTTTTGTGCACCGCTGCCGCAGAGCAGTGGATCCAGGATAAAGCTGTTTGCTGTCGGGTCAGCAGGGTAATCACTCTTCAGGGTAAAGTGATATAAAACTGTCCAGCCCTCGAGTGAACAGGATCAGACAAATCATCAGCCCACTTCAAAAGCATCACAATGTTATTCGTCAAACGCCACTAACTGAGCACGGGTGATATTTCACTCTTTCCCGATCTGAGCGAGCTCTTCCTAAAACACTATTTCCTCTCATAATGGATCGCTTTGACTATGGAGAGAGTCTGAAATGGATCAATATGGAGTCTCGGAGAGAGATCGTGTATTAGGCCTCCATTAGAACATTAGCACAAGCGCATGAACAATACTTGGCTAATTTGATTGTGAACAAATAGGCTTGTTATCAGAGGTCTTCCTGTAGCTGGAAGTGCATCTGTGAAGCATGTTTTCCATGCAAACAAAGCATACTGCAGTAATGGTGAAGGAAACTAAATGCAGCTGATAAGAAGACCTTATCATCAACACAGGCTCATTGGAAATGCGTGCGTCAGCCTACATTTTTGTGAAACAGCAAAAACGTACTTAAACTTAAGTTTGACTGTAGTTTCTAGGTGAAATGAACACTAGGGGGCAGTATGATGACTCCAAATTTTGTTCTTTTTCACACTAATGATATTTACAGGGACATATTATTGAATTAAAAAATTATTATTTTGATGCAGATCTTTACACAACATCAAATACCACAAAACAACTTAACTGTCTATCAATCTCCACATAGACAGGTTTTCGTAAAAAAACAAAGACAGTGCCCTGTAGTGCAGCGATATGCTGTGTTCACATCGTAAATAGACGTGTGAACATTGAGTTTACTCGCTTCATTCGCACGTCAAATCTGCTTCATTTGAGCGTCAAATTCACTGAGCAATAGATGCAGATTTGCGTCAAGGGCAGGGCTTCTGTCTGCCTGGTGACTGTACCTTCATTGCTAAATTGCTAACATGGATTTTATTGAGAGAATAGCTGTGTGCTTTAGGAAGGCTGATAAACAGCGTCAATTCGTTTGAAGCTGGGTCCGAGTTTACTAGATCCATTCAGAGATGCACCCTGCTCTGTGAGCTCATCAACTCCTCCTGAAACTGTACTTGGATGATGGAAGCTTTCAGCTGTGCTTTTCAGACTGAGCCGACCCCTGTTTGATTAGCTATTGTTCGGTGTCGGCAAGAGGATTTTCTCTGGGACACCAACAACAGGCACTACGTCATAATCACTCCCCTAAAAGAGCAAACTTCTAATTGGTTATTGCAGCGGAAGTGTCCGCTGAAGTTCAGATTTGCCCAACTCGAACGATTTGCACGTTTAGCGCATCAATCACGCAAAACGCTCAACTCGCGCTGCTTCATTCGCATGCCTATTCATGTCTTTGCATTGAAAAATCACTCATGCTTGACGCTTCACGTCTGGTGTGAACGCAGCAGTAGGGAATCTATGGCTTGCGAGCAACATCTGGCTCTTTGACCAAAAATACGTGGCTTTCCAGCTGTCTCCTTTCAATAATATTTTACAGTTTAAGTATAACCGTCACTAGAACTCCATTTCCTATTGAAATTATAATTCCCTTTTTCTTGTAAATTTTAAACTCAATTTACATTAAAAAGGCGTTTCGACCAATGCTCGTGTGCGATGCTGTGGATATACTTGAATAAAGGGTAAACAACTTATGTTTCAATGCTCCTATCTATCAGCATCGGTTGATAATCACAATTAATGACTCGATCGGTACTCGCTGATCTGGCCGATCTCATGAACCGATTGCAAATGTTTGTTCATGCATTTACAAGCAGAGGAAAGATGCATGTGCGCACCTGGGTTACACACAGCAGCTACATAAAAGACCTGAGAATTCTGTTTTTGACAATATTTCAAATATTTTCAATATTTGACAAAAGTTCACTAAAACCTGGCTGGATATATTAGATTTTTTATTATCTTTTTTAACATGACTATTTAATATTATATCATCTTGTAATTTACTTATTCCAATAAACAGTAGTGTATACGCCTATTTCCTTTTAATAAGTAATGGATTTTTAGATGTGCATTTTAACTTCTTATGCATCAAATATGCGCTCCAAACTTTTCTTAATTGAGACATGCTGAAATCATTCATCATTTGCAATGTTTCCAAATGCATTGTTAGTAAAAATTCTTACCAATTTTTTTTCTGTGCTATCTATTATGTTCTGTCAAGCTGCTTCTGACCATGACATGTTCACACCTACATGGTTAAAAGAGACATGCTTAAGGTATTGTATGCAGCATCCTTCATTTATTCTCTTAGGTAAGAAGAGATGTCTACTTAAGTATCATACTTAGATGGAAAATGTGCTTCATGCATTATAAAGCTTGAAGCATCAGAATTGGGGCTCAGTATCAGCCGATCACCACAACAAGGAATCGGTACTCGTTATCAGCTGTAAAAATCCTGACCAGAGCATCAAAAATGCATTTGCCAAAAAAAAAATCTGAAATGGCTCTTTACTGAAAAAAGGTTCCCGACCCCTGTTGTAGTGGATTTGACATCTGAAACGTGCAACTAAACGTACCCAAGCAATGTATTTTGCATTTCACTAAAATGTAGGTTGAGGCACACATACTCAGGATGAACCTGGGCTGCCTATTACAGCAGGACCCTGAAATTTGTGTGATGCTGAAATTGAGGACAAATCATAGAATTCAGACATAAAAATTGAATTTATGCAAAAGGTCGCAACTTTTGGATAAAAAAATTAAAAGTCACATTTAATCAAGTCATGATATGGATTACAGTCAGGGTGTGAATTGCAGGGGTGTTTGACCTCCTGGTAAAGAAATACAAACTTGTCACAAGACTTTTCTTAAATGATAAAAAAAGGTTGTCTTTGAGAACTACATATCTATAGAAAGAGTCAATCAGAGGTTACTATAGGCCAGAATCGGCTTGTTATCCTCACAAAACACTGAAAACTTTATTAGGTTTGATTAACAAATGACATGTAATTGAATTAAACCATTTATACATTTGGTTCACTGCCACTAAAAACTATCATTACTGAAAATAATAACTAAAAATAATAAAAACTGGTAGAGCTTACTACAGATAAACTGTGTTTTAGGGATAAAGTGATGCAAAGATTTAATTGTGCATCATGGGCTTATTAGAAAAAAAACATCTTTCCGGCCCTCAAATTTGCTTGATCACTAAATTACTTATTTATGCCTGAGGAAGGTCTGCAGACCGAAACATTGCAAATAATAAATAAGTAATTCAGTGATCAAGCGAGTCTGAGTGGGGTGTGTGTGTGTGTGTGTGTGTGTGTGTGTGTGTGTGTGTGTGTGTCCATGACTTTTTGAGTGCTTTTATAAAGCAAAAAATCTGCACACCCACATAAAATCAATGCTGGACAATGAGGAAAAAAATGTCAGGACATCCAGAGAGCAACAGCTTAACTCTTTACTCTCAGCGAGAGCCTCTGTACTCAATCAGCATTCCCGTTTCCACTTTCACCAGATTCCTCAAATAGTCCAAATTCTCCATTCGCCTTGCTATTCCAATCCCACTGCGCAACTTATAACACACACACAATGCCTCACATCTCATTTAGCTCTGGGTTACTGGCTCATCACTTCTACAGTACAGCTGCAGCAAAACAAAGTGTCCTAAAATTCATGAAGATCGGTCACAGGCTGTTCTACAGCTCAGCGTTTTGTGGGGATTCAATGCCAGAGGGCAGAGAGAGGGCAATGACATCACTCTAAACACAGAGAGCGAGACGCCACGTCCACAAGTACAGTTGAAGTCTAAATTATTTGCCCTCCTGTTTTTGTTTTGTTTTATATTTCACAAATGATGTTTGACATAGCAAGACATTTTTCAGAAAGTTGTTTTTGTTGGCTAGAATAAAACATTTAAAACCATTTTAACACCTCGTGCTTTATTCAGTGTTCAATGCTAATTGTGGGAGTTTGAATGCCATTTTACGTGACTTTTATTGCAAAACTACTCAAAGCAGCAGTAGATAGTTCACCTCAGATCTTGAAAATAAAATAAACCGTCTGAAATTGAACTTTAGAACTGTGACTCAGTGCAAGCCAACACATATCAGTGACTCAGCATCTACATTTAATCATGTTAAAGAGGTTTAATATGCATTAATTAGATTATAAACCTTACCGTTTCACTGAAGTGCAGTGACTGCACTATTCTGTGCTTCTGACTGGCTGTGTTTAAAATTCTATTGTGTTTCGTCTGCCGAATTGCTTATCACTCTTGTCAGAGCTCTTGCGTGTTGTTATGACAAGCGGTTACGATGTAACCTGCTCACTTAATGTTTACATTCATAATATATATATTATTTGCTAATTAATAACCACCTTTTGAGAAACTCTGAATCTACGTCTCATTTCAGAGTCTGTTACTGTCCACCAGAGGTCACATTTCGGTCGCGGGCACATAATTCAAGAGCCTTCATGACTAAATGAATGAAATACGATGTTTTCCACCAAGGCAACGCGGGATGCTGAAATATAATTGGCTAAACTGGCATTGGGTGGGTTAAAGGGACGTAACACACATTTTCAAAGCAGAATATCTGACTTCAGCATTGTTTTTCAGATAAACAAGAATGTTCACTTAGCATGTTTCTTATCTGCAAACACATTATGGTATTTTATGCTTTAGAAGAGTCCAAAAACCTACTTACAGCACCTTTAATATAATTAAGCATCTCAAATGTTTCCAGCTCGACAACCAGCACTGCTGAAAAAGCACGTGGGCACTAATGCATTCTACTGGGAAATAATAAAATCTGACATTTGAAACTGACTGTCAAACATTTGTTGCACTTTATGATCCGTGCTCAGTCCAAAAATCATAACTACATGACTGTCTTTTGATCATTTAAGTTCTCATTACTGTTTATCATGACTTAAAGGAATAACTCACCCAAAAATAAAAATTCTGTCATCATTTACTCATGCTTCCACAATGATTTTGAGTTTCTTTCTTCACATATACTTAAGAATTTTGGAAAACTGTAACCACTTTAGGAAAAAACAAATGCTATGGATGTCAATGGTTACAGGTTTTTTAACATTCTTCAAATTATCTTCTTTTGAGTTTAACAGAAGAAGAAGAAAAAACTAAAACAGGTTTGGATCATGAGAAAATTATGACAGAATTAAAATTTTTGGGTGAACTGTGTCATTAATAGGGGGCGACGCAGTGGCACAGTAGGTAGTGCTGTCACCTCACAGCAAGAAGGTCGCTGGTTCGAGCCTTGGCTGGGTCAGTTGGCGTTTCTGTGTGGAGTTTGTATGTACAGTACGTTTTTAGCCAGTAATTCAATGCTATAAAAACGGGGCGTGTCATAGTGATTAACAGTTGTGATTGACAGCTTCTTTAAGCAGACCCTCAGAGCTTCGGGAGGAGATTGAAGTACCAATGTTAGATTTCTGTGTTATTCAGTAAACTATACTTTCTGACCAACAGGATCTGACGGATCACTGTTTATTCGGTTAAATATGGGCTTTTGTTTGATGATAAATGCCGAACATTAGTCATGTCAGAGTAAACAGATGATCGTTATCTAGCAGTAATTCTCTTTATGGGTCTGAAATAATAATTAGGAAGACAAAAGTAATGTTAGCTGATCTCCTGTAACGTTAAATGAACTTGATTAACAGGACGTCTCTGTCATTTTGAGTTTCGGCATTTTATTTAGTTAATCTACTGAACTTGCGGTTTCAAAATGATTAAACATTCTAGAAACAGAAACTTATATAACAAATAGAGCTGTAAATGTTGTGTATTATTTATATACATCATTTACCATTGACTTTTTATTTGAAAACTCCCAATAAACATTAAAAAAAATTTACGTAAATACCTCTTTGCCAGATATAATAAGGGCATGGAGTAAACCAAATGAAAACGGAGGCAAAGAAAAAATAATAAACAATATATACACGATGTTACATCAGTTGAAAAAGTTAATTTATACATCATCATACCGCAAAGTTTATTGTACAATTTGATAAGTATTATTTTATAAAGTGCTGGGATGTGTGAATATCCTGTTGATATTTAGAAATATTGTTGTATCCTTTGCTAATATGAATGCACGATTTCATATTTATTTACTTATTTATTATTTGTATATTTTGGGTCCTGTTAAATAAAAATAAAAACCTTTCTAAAATTGTGTGTGTTGTTTACATGTTATTGTTCATATTTTGCACATGTTATTTCTACCCCTATGAAGATAACAAATACCAATAATAAGAGAAATATTTTTTGTGCTCATAGCTTAGGCCAACTCAGGCTAGAGTGTATGAAAGATTTTGCAGTCTAACATATAGCCTATAGTTTTTATCAAATTATTAAAAGCAGCTTACATCACAGAGTTAATAAATTGTATATTATTAAGTGTTATTAAATGCAAGTGCTTGTATTTATTTTAGCGAGTCTTTGTTATAGTGCAGATATGGATGGTCAAAGGAGAAGTTTGGGGTGCGTGGTTGATTTGACATATGCATTTGGTACGGTTTGGTTGGAAGTTTAATTTCACAGCTTTGCCTCTGGCACCATCAGGCAGTCCTTTTTTGCATGGCCAGGCTTCAATTTCAGCAGTTTTTGCGACAGTTTGTGCCCGTCGTGAGGCATTTTGCATTCAAAGCATTCAATGAAAAAAGGCGATATCGCGTCCATATTTTTTACTGTAATTGAGACAAACCAATGCACCATTACCCAAAGCTGTCAGTACACTTTGAGGATTCAAAAACACAAAAAAATCTGAAAATAATGCTTTTCTTCTTTAAAGTTGTCTAGGTTTTAGTCCAAATATCAAAAAAATTCTAAATCAAAAGCATTTTCTAGAGAAGTTAAAAATATAGTTATCAGGGCTCAACAATAAGGACTGCCCTATGGCCCAGGGCCAGCGTGAGATACACTCGGGACAGTGGACAGGATTGTTACTAGCCCCATTGGGCCAGTGCTGCCTTGTCACTAAAGATTAACTTGGCTCCGACTGTTTGTTAATTGCTTAAAGGGGGTCGAACACCGGAGATCAAAAGGAGCTCTACAGTGCGGCAAAAATATGAACAGCGCCATGCATTTTAGAATTGTAAACATGACCTATAGATTTCTATCAGGGTATGCAAACTGGCACTGCATACTGCATAGTTTTTACTGCAAAATGTTCACCGTATGCACGGATTTAGTAGACATTCATGCAGAATGCATCTTTGCACCATCTTTCGCAGCTCTCAGGAATGGTTTAAAATAGCTGACGTCAACTTGCTGTAGTAAATAATTCCCGCAATGCCTGCCCCACCTTTAAGCTCTTCTTATTGGCCCACTGCTCTAGAACAGAATGTGAATGGATTGGTTAATATCAGCTGTCAATTACTCAGTTCAGATGACAGAGAGCTACAGCCTCGAAAATGTAAAGGTCTGGATACGAGAGAATGAAAATAACACTCACAGATTTTGTTTTAGATAATGGCACGTATGATTAGTGATCATGTGGAGAATGTTAATCCACCATTTACACAGTTTCGAAAAGTGAATAGACTTCCAGTGGGTTAAAGTCCGCTATGAAAATGACTACATCCATTCACTGTAAAGCCGGTGGGAGTTTTTATAATAATTTTATTTTTTTTTTTTACTTTTGTTACATCACAATTGTAATTTTATTAAATTGTATTTAAAGAAAAGTTATGCTAAATAGATATAAACTTTTTTTTTTTGGTGGGGCCAGTGAAATTTTTGGCAGGGCAAGTAAAAATCGGAACCACTGGCCCGATCGGGCTAGTAGAAAAATCCTTAGCGTTGAACCCTGGTTATGTTTTCAGAAATAACATGACAAAATTAAGAGGTTTTTTTCTTAAAACAAGCAGAATAACCTTGTTTTTTTTTTCAAACATTTAGCATGTTTTAAGAAAAAAAAACTCACTTAATTTTGACTTTTGATTATTTCCGAAAGCATAACTATATTTTTAACTTGTCTAGAAAATGCTTCTTGATTTAGGAATTTCAAGATTTTTTCTACTAAAACAAGACAAAAACTCCAAGTAAGAAAAGCATTTTTTTGCATTTCTAGTCAGTCAAATGCCCCACTAAAGCTTTGACACAGTTGATGGTGAGGAGATTAAGCAAGAGCCTGCTAATGTTGAGCATCTGGACTGACACACACACACACACACACACACACATCAGCCAGAAGAAGACGTCATCATTTACAACAATCACATACATCCTTCACCTTCAATTCCTCAATGCATTTACACACACCTGAGTCCAGAAACACTGTGGAAACCATTGTTTGTGCACATAGTGAACACTTCCTTTATGCACGGTTTATCATTCGACCACACACACACACACACACACACACGGCGTGCTTTGTTGTCAAACTGATGCGGTTTGTGGCGTTTTCTCTCACCTTGCTCCAGGTCCCTCTGGTCGTACCACGGCTCGTCCTCTTCCGTCACAAACTCGTCCATCCTGCCGGCTCGGAGCATCAGTTTGTCGCGGTGCGTTTTTTTGGTTTTTAACGGCCGCCCGGAAGCTCAAAGATGCGGCGATCTATTAAAGCGATAACAAACATACATGACATGAGACTGCAATATATGCGAGTTTGCAAGGCGTTCCTACTGTACACTTACACTGGCACTTTCCTAAAACACACTTTAAACACCTATTTTTACGGTTTTGGGAATGTCCGTGTGGAGCAGGCTCCGCGCTAAAGCGACCGTTAAATGATGACAGCGCGCGCGCTCACGTTAAACTCACCGCAAACACACGCTCCGTTATTCGGTGTTTCCGTCATGCCAAAGAAAAATTTCCTGCGAGAAATGAAGGAAATGCCAGTCTTCTGCTGCCATTCAGCTTTGTCACACTGAACTGAACCCCTCCTACCGCCGTGCTAAGCGCAGATATCGCTCCTCATCCGTGCTCCCACAACATCCAGTTGCTTTCTCCCTACAGATAAGGATTCCTACTATTAGGAAGGTAGGGTACTTAATATTCATAAGCACGGCTTACGCTATTGGACAGTTGAAGAGACACGTCAACAAGTGCTATTAATATTCACAAAACAAGCGTCAGCCATTGGAAGAAATGTCAAGCAACGTGCGCGCGACGTAATTAATCTTCATGATATGAAATATTAAAAATATATTCACCACGTTTTGCTGCAAAATTACAGCGGAATCATATACATCTTCATTATTCATCTGCTTTTGATTTAAAAATTAAGAACGACCTAGAAAAAATGATTAAATAAGATCTAGATTTTTTTATATTTAAAAAGCTTTTATTCACAGCTCTGGTTCGTTTTGATCTGATATGATTTTTCCCCTTTTATATGTGGCGAATTTATTTTTAATAAATTAAGTTGTAATTAAAGTACACCATAGTCCCAATTCCGAGCTTATTTATGAATAGGCCTAAGTCAAAATCCTCTTTGTTATTTATTTATTTTACTTTATTACATTTTCTTGACAGGTTTGCTAAAGATAATATGATTTTAGAAGCAGATGCAAATATCCTGTTTTATATCCTGTGTAATCAAAATACTTTCCTCCAACGCGTCACCACTGTATATTAATATTCATGACTCAACTTACCACGCAAGACCCTCTCCATAGTAGGAATGGTCATTTCTCCCGCCTCCGCTGAGAGAAACATCGGCAAACAATAATCCGTTTGTCCGGGAATCTGAGGGCCGTTTTTTACTCTGAAGAGGGATAATTAGGGGTCTCCATTCAGCGGAGACTGTGGGCTCAATGGAGCGTTAAACTCGTTTATTTCGTGCCGGTTTTCCTCGGGGAGGAAGACAATGGCATGTTTAAGGTATAATTGTAGGACTGCCTAATAATAGCTCAAAACCAGATAGGCTGTCATGATGAGGAAAGTGCTTCTTATTCGCAGCAATAAAAGACAAATTAAAAATGTTGGCCACCCATAATGCAGTGTAAACATTTGAGGAGAAATTCATCTATAGAACTTCATCTACAAGTCTGAATTATTTGCCCCCCTTTGATTATTTTTTTTGTTAGATTTTTTTTTACATTTTTCCCAAATGATGTTTAACAGAGCAAGGAAATTTTCACTGTATGTCTGATAATATTTTTTCTTCTGGAGACAGTCTCATTTGTTTTATTTCGGCAAGAATAAAAGCAGATTTAAATTTTTTAAACAGCATTTAAAGGACAAAATTATTACTGTGTGTTCACACTGAAAGCGGTGAGAGCGTCACAGTTCACGCTCTGGCGACAACGCTGTCTGCCTTCACAGCTCCGGCAGCTAGAGTGTCAAAATTCGCTGCATTGATCTCGTATTTAAAGGAGCTGTTGCAGCATTGTCAGCAAGTCAGTCACATTCCCACATAAAACGTGCTTTCTAGCATGAAAATGGTGCACACTTTTTTATCAGATTCATTAAACAACGGAAGATCAAGTTGTTGCATGCGTGGCTTTGCTCCACTTATATCCAATATGTGTCCATATATATGAAATATTCTTAAGCAGTTTTGTACTGTTGCATGAGATTCCTGCTTTAAAAAAAAATAATAACATTAATGCACATCAGTAACTCACTAACATCTTTTTTTTATTGTATGTCCCTGTAAATGGCCGTTTTCGATGTCAAAAAGCGTACCGAACCACTCTTTTGGCACTCTTTCAAAAGGGTACCAAACACAAGAAAGGGTACCAAAAGGTGGAGCTACACGCGCAGCTGATCGCTGATTGGTTACAGAGATGCGTCACAATCTCGTGGAGCTAGCCAGAATGAAAACAATGGAACCGCCATGTTTTATACACAGCCGAGACATTACATAGAAATACTATATGCATATAATAACGAGCCCTGGATGACCCTAGCTCAAACAAACCTTGTTGTTGTCTTGACGTACAGCCACAAAGGCAAGAAGAACAAAATCTGCACATCCGTTACAGTAGGCTGTCATTGATCTGCAGTTATAATCAAATTATATTCATAGAAAGGTTAGTAATAAACATTTATACACAAGTATTTGTGTATAAAGCATCTGTTTTGTGAGAAGATCGACCCGTACAGCTTTACTGTAGACATTTATTCGAGCAAGAATGACGTCGACTGCAACTTTCTGTCGTACACCACGCCTACCAAAAGGGTACCCTTGGTAGTGTAAACGCAAGTCTGATAAAGGTGACCTGACTGACCCGTACCACACTGTACCAGTTAGTGGAAACGAGCCATTTGAAAACATAGTGAGTAATTGGAAATCTGGCGACCGCAATAATCGAACCCTTGGGAACAACTGTGGTTGGAACCAAACTTCACAGGGCTGTGTTCTCTGGACTCCTCTCAAGCGGTGGACTTATACATTCTGATTGCTTGCTGCCAAACCGCATCATAGCTCATTTACCATAAAGTTGACTTGATTTCAACTCTCCTCGACGCCCACACCAACAAAGATGATACGCGCTACTCCTCGCTACTTATCGCAGCCGGCTCCCATTGAAAATGAATGACTTCCAGCTACTTTAAAGGCCCGTTCACACCGGGACGCTTTTTGCTTGCGCTTTCTGTCGACATTTAACAACTCGTGACTAAATAAAGGGCGCCAATGTGATTGTGCACACCAACACGCAAAACGCCAGGCCTAAAAGTGTCATTTTTAAACAAATGCCGCATGCTTGTTTTTTTTGTATTGACGTGCCACATCAAAACCTTCTCCACCAATCAGATTGGCACCTTTGTTCATGTGCACGAAGCTGCTGAAGTTACAGTAAACAGCACTTGGAGGCGCTCAAGCGCAAAACTGTCAATGTGAGCGCACATTGATGAAGATGCCCAGAGGCGTGATGAACGTGGAGCTGCTTATTGCACTGGTGAACAATAATCATTTCATCATCGCTGCTACATCAGCTGCTACTTGAACCATCCATGCTTGCTCGAATTGCCAGTAACTTTAGTGTGCCAACGTTCTGTCTTCTTCTTTTGTGTTACGGGTGTCAGAAGCTAAAAGTTGTGTAGCGCCATCTAACGTCAAGGAGTGATTTTGCATACTATTCTGCTCGACGCCAGTGAAAAGTCGCTTGGGTTCGAATCCGGGAAAAACGTCTCAAAAATGCTGCCGATAAATGCAAACGAAAAACGTCCTGCTGTGTACAAACCTTGACGCTCTTACAGCTTTCGGTGTGAACACAGAGTTAAGGCTCGTACACACTGGAACTTTTAGTTTGTGTTTATCGTCAGTGTTTTTCGAGACGTTTCGAGAACCTTGGAAAGCGGTGAAATTATAAATTTATCCCTTTCTCTTCGCTGATAAGATATACAGCCAGGTACATAAAAATATGCATTCCTGTGTGACTCCAGGCGATACTTTCGGGTTTCTTCTCACCGCAACATTGCTTTCGCTTTTAAAATAGCTGCCGCATGAAATCAGTCTATAGCAACACTTTATTAAACGTCATCCGTTTATGCAGAGGTTGATATTAATTCCTGGCTTTACATTATAGGTTAAAAAGCAACAACAACACAATTCACCTCTGTTACAACTCAGGAGCAAAAATAGGTTCTGTCTGATGGTTTATATCAGATTCATAATCATGACCCTTCCAAATAAGGTCAATAAAGACCTTCTAATTCTAGAGGTATTGCGATACTGGACACAGCCTGTTATAAAATTATGTTCTATATAGCATGAATATGAGTAGTATGCATGGAATAGACGAATCTGCCAGGTTGTCAGTTAATATACTTACATTCAAAAATGTTTTACTGTGACCTCATGGGATAGTATAATGGCTGTCTAAAACTGCTTACTTCCCTACTATATAGTACATTAAATCTATGAGAGTCAAATAGCATGTCCGAATCCATAGTATAAAAAAAAAAACAGTAGGCGATAAGTACCAGGATGACCTACTACTTCTGTCGCATTTGCATTTTTTTTCTGTGCCAAGATCTTGTATTGATGATAGGAACAGTAAGACCGCTGTGCAAAGTCTTCTCCAGCACATGTTAAAGATTCTCAATAGGGTTAGGATCTGGATGCTGTGGTGGCCAATCCATGTGTAAAAATAATGTCTTAGCTAAATCCAGGTGATGAACCTTTTTTTTTTTTGGACCAAGCTGTGTATTATTATTATTAGGCCTCGGGACAACTCAAGAGCAACAATAGGTTACTCTGGTCTGGTGGTTTATATTAGATTCCTAATTATGACCCTTCCAAATAAGGTCAATTAGGACCTTCTAATTCTAGAGGTATTGCGATACTGGACACAGCCTGTTATAAACCTATGTTCTATACACTATGGATATGAGAAGTATGCACGAAATTTAGACCCATCTGCCATGTTGTCAGTTACTTCCAAGTAAAAAAGTTTTACTGTGACCTCATGGGATAGTAAAATGGCTGTGCGTACTTCCATATTATATATTGCATTAAAAATTGTATGCAAGTCAAGCAATATGTCTGAATTCATAGTATTCGAAAAACAGTAGGTGATAAGTACCCGGATGACCTACTACTTCTGTCGCATTTGCATTTTTTTTCTGTGCCAAGATCTTGTATTGATGATAGGAACAGTAAGGCCGCTGTGCAAAGTCTTCTCCAGCACATGTTAAAGATTCTCAATAGGGTTAGGATCTGGATGCTGTGGTGGCCAATCCATAAAAATAATGTATTAGTTAAATCCAGGTAATGAACCTTTTTTTTTTTTTTTTTTTTTTGGACCAAGCTGTGTATTATTATTAGGCCTCGGGACAACTCAGGAGCAACAATAGGTTACTCTGGTCTGGTGGTTTATATTAGATTAATAATTACAACTCTTCCAAATAAGGTCAATTAGGACCTTTTAATTCTAGAGGTATTGCGATACTGGACATCGCCTGTTATAAAAGTATGTTTTATATAGTATGAATTTTGCCAAGATCTTGTATTGATGATGGGAACAGTAAGACCGCTGTGCAAAGTCTTCTCCAGCACATCACAAAGAATCTCAATAGGGTTAGGATCTGGATGCTGTTGTGGCCAATCCATGTGTAAAAAGTATGTCTTAGTTAAATAAATGTATTATTATTAGGCCTCTGGACAACTCAGGAGCAAAACTAGGTTACTCTGGTCTGGTGGTTTATATTATATTCATAATCATGACCCTTCCAAATAAGGTCAATAAGGACCTTCTGATTCTAGGCATATTTTATGGAGTTATAAATAAGCATATAAAATTGCTTCTGGAGAATTTTGGAACTTACTCAAGCCTACTATGCAGATATCAGAGAGAATTTTTTTTCTTATTGAATCACAGCAGTGTATGGCAACATTAAAAACCTTCATCTAAAATGCATTCATAAAAATACTTGCACAACCATAGTCCTCTGAAAAGCAGTTCCACCAAAAGACAAATAAACTTACCAATTACTCCATCAATTATTCAGCACAGCTCCATTTTCCATTTGCACACAGTTGCCCTTTAATGTACTTTTCGATACAGTTCATCCGACTCAAGAGTGCATTACAAGCAGCTAATGCTACATAACAGAGACTGCGGTCTGTTGACTTCAAGAGCAGTGGATTTCAGCAGTTCATATGAATGTGCAATGTATGTTTAGGCTTCACGATGATAACACCTGAGACAAAAAGCAGCATCTCTGACAGCACACACACACACACCGGTCACTATCTGTCCTGCGTCTTTAGTAACGTCCAGTCTGATTCGCTCTCACAGCACACCGTCCTGCTGAAAAATCGCTTGATGAGCCGTTTGGCTTCCAGCTTTACTGTAGGAGGAATACAGGATAAAAGAGAGATCTGAATATGCAGAATCAGCACTTGGAGAATGTATGGTGCTGTGGGGTTTTTCTGAAGTTGGGGACAGGCTCACCTTGGCCTCGATTTGGAGTTTTTCCCTCGGTGAGGAGATGGGAGAGGAACCGGGCGAATGATTTGAACAAATCCTGAGGGAAAGAGTTTAGAAAGGAGCTTTAATTCTAATGTTTTTTGTGGAATAAAAGTACACACATTTACCCTGAAATCAAACACAAATGTATTATTGGTGACATTTTACTTGAAGGGGGTGTCCATAAGACTGTCTTGACACCTTTATTGTCATGACGTGATTTTATGGATGCTTATAGCAGGGGTGCTCAACCCTATTCCTGGCGATTGACCTTCCTGCTGTTTTCAGTTGCAGCCCTTATCAAACACACCTGCCTGTAATTATCAAGCGCTCCTCACGTTCTAAATGATTGGTTCAGGTGTGTTTGATCAGGGTTGGAGCTGAAATCAGCTGGAAGGTCGATCAGCAGGAACAGGGTTGAGCACCCCTGGCTTATAGCAACTGTTATTAAAGGTGCAGTATGTAAGTTTGACACCCAGTGGTTGAACTAGGTATTGCACGCCAGCTTCAAAACACCCAACAATGCAGGCTTTAAAGGGTCTCGAAACACCAAAAGACATTTTGCACAGATGTTGTCATATATGTGTCCCACGCTGCTATAAACACTATTAGGACACATATATTGCACTAAAAAGTGAAAATTGGTCGTTTTTGCATCATTTCGAGCAAATACGTTCTTCCGGTTTGAAAATAAAATTTTGAAGCAGCGTCACGGCCATTAGATCATTGTGCTAATTCCAGCGTGGAGACTGGATGTCTGTACCGGCCGGTACAACATGACGTCTTTGAGTTTTCAGCATTAATTCATGAGAAAGACTTGGTTTGAACCAATCAGCCCCCTCTATTGTGAATGAGATATGCATGATAGCTTTGAAGACACATATACGTGTTATGCGTGTTATCCACGCTGCTATAAACACTATTAGGACACATATATTTCACTAAAAAGTGTAAATTAGTTGTTTTTGCATTATTTCGAGCAAATTCGTTTTTCTAGTTTGAAATGAAATCTTGAAGCTACGTCACGGCCATGAGATCCTCATGTGAATTCCAGCGTGTAGACTGGCTGTCTGTACCGGCGGGTACAATGTGATGAGTTTTCAGCATTAATTCAAGAGATAGACTTGGTTCAAACCACTCAGCGCGCTCTATTGTGTATGAGATGCAACTTCATTAATATGCATGACAGCTTCGAAGACCGTTTTTACCTGTTACAATGTTTAGATGGCAGAGAGACGACACGTTGTGTGTCCAACCGTAATTAAAACAAGTGGAAGAAGAAGAATTGTTTGGAGACATGGGTCAACAGTGTTGCTTTTATAAATGTGCCGCAACTAAGGTGTTGCTTTCATTTCCCTCTATGAGTACGCAGCTGGCCTGTGGACCCACATGTGGATGACAGTGGTCTGCTAACACGCGACAGAAATATGTTTGTGAGGAACATGTTCTGAACACCTCAGAGCTTTTTGCATCTGGAAATGGTGAAATCCGAATTTGCCGCTCGTCTTCTTTTAAAAAAGACGCAGTTCCAGTTGGTGTTGATTGTCCTGTCACTAAAGATTTGGTAAGCGATCAGTGGTCTTTGTTTGTTTATTCAGATGGCAAAGTTAGTTAGTATCATCAGCAGTACTATTTCAATGTTTAAAGACATACCTCAAGCCCTGCTCACACTGTGGGATTTCAGCCGCGATTTTGTCATCTGAGACAAATTTGGGAAATCCTAAAAGATTCCTGAAATCCTGGGCTAAAATCTGTGATTTTTGATCTTTGGTTTAACATGTTCACTGACAGCCGCTTTATGCCCGTTGCGATCAGATTTTCTCTCCGATGAAGTTTTGGCAGTGTCAGAAGATGTCAGCCACTTTCCTGCAGTGACAACAGCTGCGTTGAGCGTCAATCTAAGAACCAATAGGAGCTCCGAATTTAATGACGCGATTCATGCGACAGTCAAATGACTGCGGGGAAATGTCAAAACAGTTTTTTCTTCCTGGTTTTATTATTGAGACATGTTCTGTGCAAAATTGCAGCTACAGTTTGTTTACATTTGCTATGAGGAATCATTTTAGAATGCGGGATAGTAAAAGAGTCGCAGGTGGAAGACGTCAAACTCCGGTAGCGTTTTCTGCATCTTTATTGTCGTTCAGTATGACGGCAGAGATCATACAGTGTGATATGAGAGCCATGTTTGTGCAGTTTGACAAGCTACAAATCGTTCGGGATTATAAAAAAAAATTAAAATCTCACAGTGTGAGCCGGCCTTAAGTCAAAATGATTTAGATAGTAAGTTTACAGTACGATACCATCACTACAATATTATAGACTGAAAGATCTGCTGTAAATGCTGCTCTCTGAATGTAAACACCACAATCAAACTATTACTATCATGTAGGATTTTCGCCGCATTATGTGTCAGGATAGTCTATACACACACGGCTGTTTGACACTATTCTGTGCATTGAGAAATGCAGGGTTTTTTTTCCCCATTTGGCGTGAGGTATCAAATTCCATTAAAACTACACTCTTCCAGCAGTTCCTCACATCCAATATCACGTTTGTCACGGGGGGCATGCATGAAATGTTCCTGAATGACAGTGAAAGTGCCAAACTGCAGTTAAAGTCGACAAATTAAGAATGAAACACCCAAAATTAGACAAAACTCCGGAGGAAATGTGGATAGCGCGGTGACGCAATGGCGTTTAATTGAATTAAGTGCTATAACATGTTAACCGGGATCACGAAAGGAACATTAAAAACGCAACTCATGTAAACATCTTCATCATATTATTGTCTTATTCAGATTAAGGCAAATCATTCGATTACTAATGTCCATGTAAACATAGTCACTGTCTATCTGCCCTGCCTCTGTGTTTGTGTTGCCAGTGTGAAAATCAGCATGTGCACATACTGAAACTCCCTTTTTCATGCATCCCCCTTCCCTCTTTCGTCACTCGACACCCCCATTTAAACAAAGCTGGACTCACCCACTTTCCTGACTTTTTTTAAACTAGAGGTTTGAAAACACTCTGCTGAGACGGGTGGGTTCATGGCCCTTTAAATAAACAGTAGCATAGTGTAGCATACTTTATGATTATGTATGGACTTTCTTTGGTGCTGTTAAAACCACCACATCAAACCAGTAGCTCTTTTATGAAATGGTAGCAAATCGCAATTAGATTTTTTTTGCTCCAAATCGTGCCGCCCTATATATTATCGTTATCATTACTATTATTATTATTATTGTTATAATTATGCACAAATCACCTTAGTGGCAAATTTTCCTTGTTTGTAGAAGGGATCGAGGCAGCGCACCACGATATCTGCAGCTTCTTTGAGCGTCACAGGCTTCCTTGAGATCTCCGCACCGTCTCCATTTAGAGCCTCCACCTGCGTCTCCTGCATCACCGGGTCAAAGGTCACCCTCTTCGTGTCCTTCAGCACACGCCTGCGTTTGACTGGAGGAGACGGAGCTCTGACCTCAGACCTGTCCACATGCGCCTGAAGAAAACAGAATAATGTTGAGGCAAAAAATTATTTAAACACAATTTTTACAATACTTCCCAAAATAAAAGTCTGCATTCGTGGAATCATCTGAAAACTATTGCCCCCTGTTTAATGTAAACGACATCCAGCAATTAAAACATGCACAAAGAGCCACACGTTTGTATGGGAGCTGAATGAGAAACAGCACATTTAAGCAGCTTTTAGTAAATGCGTGCTTGGTTTATTCTAACATATGAATTACATCAGTGACCGTTTTTGCTAAATCAATTCTGATATTACTCTGTGACTGATCAAATATGGGGGCAACACAGTGGCTCAGTGTTTAGCACTGTGGCCTCACAGCAAGAAGGTCACTGGTTGGAGTCCAGGCTGGGTTGGTTGGCATTTCTGTATGGAGTTTGCATGTTCTGTGTTGGCGTGGGTTTCCTCCGGGTGCTCCAGTTTCCCCCACAGTCCAAACAAATGCGCTATAGGGGAATTGGCCTAGGAACTAAATTGCGCTATAGGAACTAAATTGGCCGTAGTGTATGATTGCGTGTGTGAATGAGAGAATGTGAATGTATGGGTTTTTCCCAGTAATGGGTTGCGGCTGGAAGGGCATCCGCTGTGCAAAACATATGCTGGATAAGTTCATTCTGCTGTGGCGATCCCTGATAAATAAAGGGACTAAGCCTAAGGAAAATGAATGAATGAATGAATGAATGAATGAATGAAAGGAGTCGTATCAGGTTTTTAAAATATAATAGTTTCAACAATTCATATTTATAAACACATTTATTATGTTTAAAATTATTTGAAAACCAATTGATATGAACCCCCAAAAATGATCTATTATATAGTTTCATAAATATGAGAACACAAAGAACTAAAACATACACTAGTTTCCCCAACAGACTGTTGTGTGTCAAAAAGATCAATGAAAAAAGTTAATAATTATAATTATTTCAATATTTGTAATAATTGTCTTTAACTAATATGTGTGTATATATATATATATATATATACACATTAGAGATGCGCGGATCAGCTGAAATGTCACCCGAATCCGCTCCTTCATTCTAATCATCCACCCGCCACCCGCCCGCACATATTATTTTATCTGATGTACAATAATAAGTATTTAATCACACTGTGATTTTTCAAAATCTCCTACTTAGAAATCATGGAGGGGTCTGGAATTTTCAGCATAATTGCAATTCCACTGTGAGAGACAGAATCTAAAAAATAAAAATCAGGAAATCACATTATATAATTTTTTAACAATTTATTTGTAAATTACTGTATTAAATAAGTATTTGATCACTTGAGTCCAGCATTTTTTATATTTAGTACAGAAGCCTTTGTTAACAATTACAGAGGTCAAAGGGTTCCTATAGTTCTTCACCAGGTTTGCACACACTGAAGGAGGGATTTTGCCAACTGATCTTCTCTAGATCTGTCAGGTTTCAGGGCTGTTGCTGAGCAACATGGAGTTTCAGCTCCCTTCAAAGATTTTCTATTGGATTTAGATCTGGAGACTGGCTAGACCACTCCAAAACCTTGTTATGCTTCTTACGAAGCCACTCCTTGGTTTTCCTGGCTGTGTGCTTTGGGTCATTGTCATGTTGGAAGACCCAGCCACGACCCATCTTTAATGCTCTGACTGAGGGAAGGAGGTTTTTGCCCAATATCTCACAATACATGGCCACGTTCATCCTCTCCTTAATACAGTGCAGTCATTCTGTCCCCTGTGCAGAAAAACACCCCAGAGCATGATGCTTCCAGCCCCATGCTTCACTGTAGGTATGGTATTATTGGGATGATACACATCATTCTTCTTCCTCCAAATTCGGTGAATAGAGTTAAGACCTAAAAGTTTTACTTTGGTCTCATCTGACCACAGGACTTTCTCCCATGAATACTCTGGACCATCCAGATGGTCCCTGGCAAACTTCAGATGGGTCTTGACATGTGCTAACTTAAGCAGGGGAACCTTCCGTGCGATGCATGGTTTTAAAACATGACATCTTACTGTATTACTGATAGTACCCTTGTAAACGGTCGTCCTAGCTCTCTTCATGGCATTGATCAGCTCCTCCCGCATAATTCTGGACTGATTCTAGACCATTCTTGGCATCATTAATACCCCACGAGGAGAGATTTTCCATGGGGCCCCAGTCTGTAGGACATCGACAGTCATCATTAGCCTCTTCCATTTTCTGACAATTGCTCCAACAGTTGCTCTTTCTTGGCAATTGCCCCGTAGCAGTTTCAGCTTTATGAAGGTCTACAATTTCATCTCTTGTGTCTTTTGACAGCTCTTTGGTTTTGGCCATGTTGCTACTTAGACGTTTGACTGATTGTGGGGTGCGCAGGTGTCTTTATGACAGCTAGTGACCTCAAACAAGTGCTACTAAATTATAATCATGAGCGGAGTGTAGCTGGACTATTTTAAAGCAAAATAACAGGTCTTTGAGGGTCAGAAATTTGGCTGAAAAGCAAGTGATCAAATACATATTTGACAGTAATATACAAATAAATTGTTAAAGTCATATAATGTGATTTCCTGATTTTTATTTTTAGATTCTGTCTCTCACAGTGGAATTGCACCTATACTGAAAATTCCAGACCCCTCCATGATTTCTAAGTAGGAGATCTAGAAAAATCACAGTGTGATTAAATAATAATAACTTATAACTAATATTATTGACCTTAAAATAGTTTTAAAAAAAATTAAAACTGCTTTTATTCTAGCCGAAATAAAACAAGTAAGACTTTCTCCAGAAGGAAAAATAATATCAGACATACTGTGAAAATTTACTTGCTCTGTTAAACATCATTTGGGAAATATTTACAAAAAGAAACGAAAAATCAAAAGGGGGCGAATAATTCTGACTTCAACTGTACACACACACACACACAAACACACACACACACACACACACACACACACACAGTTGAACAATCCAAAACAAATATTGCTTAAGGGGGCTAATAATATTGACCTTAATTATATTTTTTTAAACTGATTTTATTCTAGCCAAAATAAAACAAACAAGACTTTCTCCAGAAGAAAAAATATTAAAGAAAATACTGTAAAAATTTTCTGAATCTGTTCAACATCACTTAGGAAATATTTGAAAAAGAAAATAAATTCACAGGAGGGACAATAACTTTGACTTCAACTATACAGCATGTATGTAGATATATATATATATATATATATATTCTCCTCCCTCACTTCTCCTGATGCGACTGCTTTTATTGACCTTATTCTTCAATGCGGAAGTGCACTTGTTTTTGCGATTGTATTAGAACTTCCGATTCAGTTGCCTATGGGAGAAATGACTGGGAATAATAAACGGCTGAAAATGGTCAAACTAGTCGCTCTACAAACAAGTATTTGCATGATTATACAGACAAAATAGAATAATATAATAAGGAAACATCAGTTTGCAACATCAAGCAGCAGAACGGGCTGTTTTTAACCTCTAAAAATGAATGGAAGTAAATGAGACCGGAAGCATCCAGCCAAAATTATTCAAATGGCTGCGCCCGCTCGTACGCGGAGAATAAGGTGAATAAAGAATAAAATGTTACTTGTTTTGGTGATTTTTGCTGGCCGTCATCCTGGCGATTCTCTCTGTTGGAACAAAGACACAACGGATGAGAACAGAGCGAGTTATTTCTGTCATGATGAATGAATATCAGAGCACGAGTCTTCCTTCGTCTTACCCATAATCCTCAGCATGTGCAGTGACCTCACAGAGACTCTCCTGAGCCGCTCTCTCTGCATCTACAGACGAGCTGCTCAGTGTGTGGACGTCATTAGCTGAAGCTGAGCGATCCGCACACACATTTTCAGTCTCCTCACACACATCTTCAGTCTCCTCACACACATCTTCAGTCACCTTACACACATTTTCAGTGTCCGCACACACATCTTCAGTCTCCTCAGGCTCTGATGAACTCTTCCTCTGAGCTTGTTTTTTTCCGAAGTACAGTGATATGAGGCGCGTGTCTCTGGCCGCTTCCGCCAGTTTCTGCTGCTTCCTGCTGAGCTTTTTGTTGGGGCTGTTTAGGGAGGAAGAGCTGCTGCTTTTGGCTTTGATGGGAGATGTGTTGTTGTTGTTGTTCTTCTGTGTTTTCCCACTCTCTTCCTCACAGACGGAGTCTCCAGGTGTTTGGTCGGAGCTCTTGAGGAGATCTCCAGCTGACTGAAACAGGCTGGACGAGCCTCGAAATCCCGCTCCCACACGCTTCCTCTTCAGCTGCAATCAGGAGAAAAACAAGACGTCTGCGGGATCAATAATACACCTCAAAAAGATGTTTGTTGTCTAGTTTCTAAGTGCAAATATCGAACAAACTCTTAAATCAAGAAGCATTCTAAGCTAAATATGTTTTGTGTTTGTTTTCAGAAACACAGGGCCAAAATTAAAGTTGGCAGGAAATAAAAATGCCCTCCTCCTTCTTATTTTTACGTGTATAGTGGTTTTGATAAACGATGAATCTCATAATGTTTGATCAAAAACTGATAACCTTCCCTCTCCCCCTCAAAATGACTTGTCTTCACTTCTGGCCACATGGAATGTCTTTAGGGCGGGGCTATCAGTGTTTTAGGGTGTGGCTATCAGTCATTAAGATGGGCTATCAATCTGGTAAGGTGAGGCTATCAGTGCTTTCTACCAGTACTATTAGATATTTAGGGCGGGGCTATCTGTCATTTAGGGCGGAGCTATCAAATAGTTAGGATAGGGCTTTACATCCTTTAGGGCAGGGCTAGACGTTCTTAAGAGAGGGGCTATCAGTCCTTTAGGGGCCGGGGTTATCAGTCCTTTAGGGAGGGGCTATCAGTCCTTTAGGGAGGGGCTATCAGTCCTTTAGGAAGGGGCTATTAGTCCTTTAAGCCAGGGCTATCAGTCCTTTAGGGCAGGGCTATCAGTCCTTTAGGGAGGGGCTATCAGTCCTTTAGGGAGGGGCTATCAGTCCTATAGGGAGGGGTTATCAGTCCTTTAGGGCGGGGCTATCAGTCCTATAGGGAGGGGCTAT